>VYZX01024646.1:371581-381840 GCA_013401335.1 Brachypteracias leptosomus
GGCTGCGTGCGGGGGGTGGCGGCCCCTGCAGGCCGCGCCGGGGCGGACACCCGGAGCCTCGGCAGCCGGCGCCGCAGCCCAGCGGTGTCAGTGCCACGGTGTCCGCCGAGGAGCAAGAGGCAGAGCCGGCGGCCGCCCGTCAGCCCGATCCCCGCGGCCAGGCCCCCGCATGCAGCCCTCACCCTGGAGCGGCGGCGGCGGATCGGGGAGCTCTCGCGGGCCCCCCGNGGCAGCTGAGGTCATTTCTTTTGCACTGGCAGTGGTGAAATAATTTTTCCATTAGTTTTCTGTGATTTTCATTCCTACTGGTCTGCCAATATTTATCTAGTATTCCCAGCAGTGAGAAATACCTCCATATACTTGAGAAATTTGAGACTACTTTAAAAGAGTATAAAAAGAACATATCTACAGTTTGCAACGTGTATACACCACAGACTGGATGCTGCTCTACAGCTACAAATTCAAGCTCAATACATTGGTAAGCAAATGCAGAGTTATTTGCAGAGACTCAATTTGTTTAATAGGCTTAGGGATAATCATGTAATTGTGATATTTTCTTTCTATCCTTTACTGCAAGGCATTTCATATTGAGGAGTCCTAATAAGAAGTCACTTTTACAACTAAAACCTGAATTCCAACCACAAAGAAATGTTCTGTTTTAAAAAAAATGTTTTAATATACATCAGGCACTCTTAGAACAATGAGGCCCTCAAGCACTAGAAAAGCTTTACCTCACCATCTGTGAAGAAGTGACTTATGATTTCATAAATTGTGAAGTATGTTTAGGAATGCTCTCACTGTTATAAAACTGTCTCCTTTTACATCTTCATGATACCTTACTGTTTCTTTATTCATCCTGCTGCTCAGCCATGGGAAGGCTCGGGCACACCCAAAAGACATCTTTTCAAAAACAAATGGGTTGGAAAGAGCATTTTAAATTACCATGTTCTCTTGAGACACCTTAATCAAGGGTGCATGCCTTAAATCCACACTTTCTTCAGAAACAATGCAGGCTACAAAACCTTATCTCTGGTGAGAGAAGGGGAAGGTCCCCATTAACAATTAACATCCTCTCCTTGATGGGACTAAGCTGTACCATTACTTGCTGATATGTTTGCATTCAAACCTACAGTGGCATTTGTTTCTCTTTGTAATGAAAGCAATACAAACCTGTAATACATACCATAAACACAGGCTGGATGTAGCTCCTGAATTGCACTTACAATATAAATATACTAATATAAATAAAAATAAATGTTAAGTATTTACATGTTTTAAGAAATTAATATCAATAATAATCTAGATGTATTGCAAAACTATAGTAGACGCTACTTAAATTAATCTGAAGAAGGGTTTGCCTCTTACAGAGCATTTTTTAGAACTTATGTAAAAACACAGAAATGCAGCATCCATCCAGTTAATTACCTAAACACAGAGATAGTACATGTTTCATCATATGACTACCCACATAGAAAATTTACATTTCCCAAGAAGACCTATAACTTGAGAAACCCACAATAAGCAGATTTTTTAAAACAAACATAATTACCTTTTAAATTTCTCTTATTTGCTATATCTGGATTCTGAGAAGGAGATAGCTAGCTCTACTCCTTAGCCACTTCAGCAACCACATCCACATCCAGCTGGCGTTTACCTCCATATAGTACTTGGGTTGTAGCTCTACATGCCTGCAAAGCATAGAGGTAATAACAATCAATACAGAAGAATCATTGGTAAGACATCATCACAAGATCAACAGTCATAGTCAGACCTCCCAGATAACACAATTTAAAACATAGCAGTTAAATTGTTTTGTCCTGCATTTGTTTTGTCTCTGCTCCTAGCATACCAGGAAGTTGGCGTTCGTTCATCTCCAAAACTTCACAAGGATTTTTTTACTCCATTTGGTTCTACAGGTTCTCTTCCCTTTACCATACTGGTCTGTCACCTTCCCAACATTTCACTCTGCTCAATCAATCCTGTTCCCCTGCTTCCATCTGCCCAGCACTATCCCATGAATTGTAGCTGTTCCCAAAACATCTCACTGCCCACCAGCTACATCTACAACCTTCCCTCATCCCACCTTACCTTTGCTTTTCCAGTGGCATAGAAAAATGGAAGGGATTATTTTTTTCTCTTAAATATTTGGCTTGGAGGTGAAATAAAGTCCTCTTTGACTCCTTCAAAGCTCTGGGGGAAAAAATACCAGCAGTGAAACAGGTAACATGCACTGCCACAAGCTTTCTCATGCAGTGTGATATGCTGTGAGTCCCAGAAGGCCCATGGTCAGCCCTGACCATGCCACCTCTGGACACCATGCCACCACTGGCCTCTCAACCCAGCAGCAACAAGATGACACTGAGTTCCTGGACTTAGCACCCTTATGTTGCTTTGTGGAGAGCCAGACATTTCAATGTTTCCTTGAGAACCTCACAGTCCCTGCAGACAGTGGCAAACCCCAACTGTCCCAGCAGACAGCAAGCCAGGCCTTCAGCCACCTGTGCCAGTGCTGCTCCTTATCTGCGCCATGCTGCGAGTGGAGGCAGTGGTGTCCCAGCCCTCATGAAGCAGGGCGGCACATGTAGACCCAGAGAACTTTGTCGGAGCCTGATGGCAGGCCTCTGGGCACGGAGAGGCGCCCCTTGCCCCTCTGCCCGGGAGCTGCTCGCAGAGGCAGGAGGGCTGGCCCAGGGCACCCCAAGCCCTGGCTGTGTTCCACACCCTGGGTGCTAGCGGAGGGTCCCTGCACTGGGCCGGCCCAGCACAAGCGGCCCGGGCGGGGGGCTCGGCCTGCACCCTAAGCCTGACACCCCTTCCCCGGGCAGGGCTGACGGCGAGGAGCCCCGCCGAGCTGGTATATTCGCCGGCCCCGGCTCGCCCTTGCCGCGGGGCAGGGAGGCGGAGGCCGGGCTGCCCGGGCGGGCCCTGGCCAGCGGCGGGCCCGGCGCGGTGCCCGGGAAGGGAGCGAGTTGCCCCAGAGCGAGGCGCCACCGGCCGGGGCTGCCCGGAGAGGAGGGAGCGGCTGCCTCCCGGGGCTCCGCGGCGGGCCCGGTCAGCCCCAGCACAGCCCCCTCAGCCAGCGGGAGCAGCCTCCGGGCTGTCACCGCCGGTAACGGGCCTTCCTGGTAGGCCCCGGAGCCCCGCACCGGGCGTGAGGGCAGCCGTTACCCGGCCCTGCCGCCACGGCTGGTTCCAGCGAAACAAATAAGAGGTGAATTCAGGAAACTCCTCAGGATTTTCTTGCCGTGGGCAGCAGACAGCAGTCGCCGTCTCCGGTGCTTTTGTGTGATGCTGTCACTTCCAAACCGGCGCTTTCATCCCTGGTTTCTCTTTGAGCTGGGCAGGGTGGAGCGGGAGGCCGAGGGCACCTGGGGTTGTGTGTGCCCAGCGAGGCTCCATCATGGAGACCCGCGCATCTGTGCCCGTCGCTGCGTAGGGAGAGGAAAGCAGCAGGGCCTATTTCTGAAGCTGCCATTTTCAACTGCCTGCTCATCAGGACTGGTTTACTGTCTATGGGATTTATTCGCTTTTCAGTGAGGTAGGGTCCTGGTAGTAGCATCTCGGGCTTTCAGCATCTTTCTCAGTAAGCCAAGGTACCCACGAAACTGAGTTTGAAGTGGTTGCAGCTTTGGTTAGGTGCAAAAAAACTGGCAGTGAAATACTGCTTGAAGTGAAGGTGGAAAGCATTGAAGGAAAATGGTTCAAATGGCTGAAAAAAGCCTGCACGACAAATCCTACCTCGTGTGAGGGGCACCCTTTGTGCATTCACATATTCCTTGATGCTGCAAATACTTAATATATGCTTAAGGCACTTTATGTGCCTGTAGTTCTGCATTCTTTTGCACGGCTATTCAGATTTTAAGGTTAAGTATGTATTAATTAATTGCAGGTTTGTAGTTTGCTCTTCTAGTGGTAACTGGAAAGAAATGTTTTAAATAACGATTAAACAATTTATTTGAAAACTCTGTGACCACATATGGATGTCTTCAGTAGACAGTGCTTTCATTGAAGGAGAAACAGAAATTAGTGGCTGCCTAAGGAAATCCCTCTTTGGTGAGCTGCACCACGTTTTGAACAGGAGTGGATGACTGAGAGATGCAGGAGTAGAGAAGTTATTCTTTCAGGCCTGCTGATTCAAGATATCTAATAAAAGTTACTCCTAGAAGAATGCTTACATTAGAGATGTGTACAAAAAAAAGAACTGCATTATTTGAGATCCATAAAAACTAGGAAAAATGAATGAGTTGAATGGAAAACAGGGAAAATAGCGATAGTAGGAACTAGATTATGTTTTTTGATTAAAAAAGCCCCCAAAACCAGAAACATTGATAACATCATTTTGCAAGTGATTACTATCAAACAACATGCTACATGTCCTTGCTCAACGCTGGTGTCCCTTTTAGAATTGCTTCATCCTCCTAACACCACTGTGATGGATCTCCTGATAATAAATACCTCACTAAATTGCATTTCTAGGGCTGTGACAATTACTGAGTACCACATGCGAGAAATGAAACATGAAATCACAAAAACAAGAGGATATTAGCAATGTTTCTTACTTTATCTAGGAAGTTGTATGTGTTGGTTCAAAGACAGAACTGAGAAATAGAAACTTTTAGCCAGTTGTGGAGCTGTATGTGACTTTAAATAGTTGTTTCATTCTCTCTAATGAAAGTATGTGGTCTACTTAACTTTGCTACTCTGAAAATTAAAACTGGTATAAATCCTAAATATTAGGTAAGTCCACCTTGAGGCTATTTGCTCTTTTCAGAACCTAGAGAATTCGGAGCATCATTTTGACTTGCTGTTATTGCTGCAGAGCAGGCACAGCTTGCGCAGCCTCAAGTGGACTCTGTCTCACCCCTGAATATCAGCAACAAAACTGGTAACTAAGGTATAAACTCTCAAAGGTTTTGGGTGCCCACCTCCTGGAGGAATTCAGTTGCAGCTGAAAAATTGTCAGCTGAGCTGGACCCTTAAATACACTTGAAGTGCCTGGACTTAGCTTTCATTGGTAGAACTACTTTAAATCAGAATTCAGCCCTTCTCCCCTGTCATTTCTCCTGCACATCACTTATATAACGCTCCTGCCCTGCCTCAGGACCTACAGACTTTAGAGACATGCATTTAAATAGTAAGAGCTCCTATGTTATTAGATAATCGTTATCTTACCCTCTACACTCCATCTCTTTGAGCTATGACGAGGAGTTCCAAAGGTTAGCAGTCTAGTACACATAGGAGTGTTTGCCTTTCACTTGGTGTGAGTGTACCACTCTTTAGCTGACTGCCTTCATGACAGGGCTGTGATGAGGCAAACATAAGGGACCATCTGCTTTTTATTTAAACTTTTTCTTACCTTGAATAACTCAAACTTTCAGCCTTTTTTGACTAAATTGACCAAGTGAGTGAAATCATATTTCTGATTTTTATTACAACTGAATCCTAAATTTTGCCACCTCTTATCATATGTCAATCCTGCCAGTATTTTAGATATTCTTCCCCATTCTGGATTTCTGTGCAGAATCCAGATGAGCAAGCACCACTGTGGTATCCTCCTGACAGAACATCCTTAAATTGGGTTGAGTATGATGGTGAGGATCATAAAATCATAGAATGGTTTGGGTTGGAAGGGACCTTACAGATCACCTAGTTCCAACCCTCCACTAGATGATCTGTAAGATCCCTTCCAACCCAAGGTGGAGGAGACTGCAATCTTTCTTCTGTTACCTTATTTCAGGGCAGAATAGAAATGTTGCTTTATAGGGTTAATAGTAATGAATCTGTGACAGTTTGTAAGTGGCTTGTCCCCAAGATATTTTCTCTTTGCTGTGCATTTCTGATACACTTTTGTCCCAAAGGTGTTCTAGGAGTGCTACATTCTCAGCACCAAAATGTAGTGTACAATAACAAAGCAACAAGTTAGAATTACTGTTTCTTTTATCTTGTGCTCTTCACTCATGTTTCCCTAGACAAAATATCTTGTCTGTAAAGTGACCACTTGTGTTCAAAGAACTTTTGTTTGTGTTTGATTTGGGCTTTCAGGAGATGTTTCATCTTAATAAACCCAAAAGAATTTTTTTTTAGCTGTGTACCTTGAGCAGGAAAAATAAGATTTTGGTTGGTTTGGATTTTGCAATTTGCTGTCAAACAAGATTTTTATGTATGACTCTATTGGTATCTGGGAGTGAATTTAGATTTTGGTGTTTGCAGTGCATTTTTGGGACCCCTCTCTAACAACCAGTTATTCCACTGTATCTCTTACACTGCCTTGACATGCTTTTAAAGTAGCTTCTTTTCTGTTCATGTTTTGAGGTGAAACTGCTTTGAAAGAAACTTAGTCATTTGCTCCAGGTACTGCTCCAAATCATTAACTGTGTAACTGCTCGGAACAAGATTTATTCTTCTTGAACCCACTTGGTGTGATGTAATGACCCCACATTACTGATGGTTTTAACGCTGCACTGCTATTAACAAATCACGATGATAACATTTAATGCATGGCTTGCAAGCTTGTGCAGTCTGAATTTTATATGTGAAAGCAGTGACCATTGTAAACTCTGTTCATTCATCAACTGAGGAAATAAAGTAAACCTTCAAGCATTAGTCCTTTTTCAGATTTTTCCCTCTGGGCAAACATTCACAGCAGTAAAGTAGCAAGATCGAAGACAAACCCCGAGTGGCTGCTGTAGTTCTTGTTTCAGTCAGGGGAGTGTGTGCGCACTTCCCCTGCCTTTCACTTTGACCCAGTTTCTCCTTTTTTTACTCAGACATCTGACCAGACAGTACCTGTTATTCTTTTATACAGTGTTTTCTTTACTTTGTGAGCTCATCCAAAATATACTGAGGGATATCCCCAGTTTCCGTTGTTTCCATCCTTTTCAGTATTGAATTGCACTTCTGAAAAGCATACATGAAAAATATGACAATGATTTTTACATGCACAAAGGAAATGCTGTTAAATACTGAATATTTATAGGTTTCTTTGTTCTTGATGTTTTTTTCCTGCCTATACACAAATTCTATTATATGCTTTTGAAAACTACATGGAATTGTATTTTGGACAGATTTGATAACAAGCAGAATATAGTTCTGGTCAAAGATCTATAATTCTTCTGAGAACAGCACTTTTCCTGGAAGGAGTGGGGTTCGATCATTAGTAACATATTGTCACCAGAATGATAAGGCAGCATGTGTTAAGTTTAACTCCTAAATAAGAACACACTCATTCATGCCCTCCCTCCCTCTCTGGAAGCTCCACTGCTGGAGCTGGGGACTGAGTGGAAGAGCTAATCAATGTCTTCTCCTCCCATGGGCTGGTTTTTAGTAATGTTCAGAGAGTTTTGGCCATTTGATATACCAACACCTACACTGCAATCTTTAAGATGTTTGGGTTTTCCTCAAAGGAGAAGAACTTCACTTTGAGATTAGGAATCAATAGCTCAAAATTAGTGAGAACGTATGTAATTACATCAAAATGAATTAATGTAACTGTGGGAAATAACTGCTCTTTTAAAGTAATGCTCTCAAAATAGGCAAATAGCAGAAATTAATGGACTTCACAATGAATTTTGTTTTGCTTCAGAACCTTTATACAAATATGTGTACTTTTACAGAGGAATGACTACTCAGATTGGCCACTGTAACCTACATTTCATCTCAGCTGATAGCTAATAATTCATCCTAAAACAGAAACTACAACTTCTCCTAGAATTACCTGTCCTAGTAGAGTTTAAGCATGACAACCAAGTGTTTGGGAGCCAATGTTTTTCTAGTGCTTTCCAATGCTGGGCTTTGTGTATAAGCGGGTGTCTTAGTCTTGGTCTTTACATTAATTTTGTGTCTCAATAACTTAAAAGCACTGGATTTTTGGTTTTTCCATTTTTTGTCAGTAAACCACTTCTCTTGGAATCATACATAGCATTGCTGAAGTAACAGCTCTGCTAAATATTCCATGGAATAGCTGTGCTGTAAAAAACAGATTTATACTAGGCCCATCTACAGTGGGAAGAGGAATTTGGGGGTGGGGGTACTTTAGCTGAACAAGTGAAGAAATACAGTTGTTCTTTATTGTTAGGAGTTGTTGAATATGGTAGCCCAGTGCAGGCAAAGCTCCCATAGCTCTGTATCGCCAGGTCCAGTTGGTGATGAGGTTGATGGTACATTCCCAGTAGACATGCATGGACACATGTGCAGGTGCACATACACGCTAATGGTATCTCTGGTATCTCTGTCTTGCAGTCCTTGATTGGAGAGGACTCTGTGAAATCACTTGAGTAGTTTGATTAAAAAGGACAGGACCTGTCCCTGAATTACCTTTTCACCTCTGAGAGGAGTCCCTGGAGGCATTTGTTGGGAGGGAAAGTGTCTGTATCCACAGTTCTCTCCCGTAGTGGATAAATTATTGACAGTGCTGAGAAGTGAAATCCTTTTCCTGGCACTGCTCAGAGACACTAAATTCATCTCGAGGCAGATGAGGCTAGAAGAAGTGGAGAGGAAAATCACATCAGTCAAGGATAAATCTTTAATGTTATCTATCATGTGTTACTTTGGAAATAGAGTTGTCTGAAAGGCCTGGTATCCCTTAAAGGTGGTCTCTGTGCTGTTCCTTAGCCAGAGCTGCATTTTCAGTATAGTTTTATTACAGAAAGATGCAGAAGAGTCATTACGTTGCTTGAAATACACATCTACAGCAGCAAGTGTGACATACAAAGCATGATACAAAATATCATATGCTCTGTCTTCAGTTTGTTCAGTTATTCTTCTGAATTTCAATCACCTAGTGAACGTTGTAGGAAACTAAACTAGATTTGCCCAGTGTGCTGTGTCCTGACATTTATTCTGTGGTAGCTGGTGTGCTGAAGTGCTGCTCTCAATGCCCAGCTGTGGAAATACAGAGGACTTAATGAGTCCCCAGACTGTCAGGGCATGGATAAGCAATGTCATTTTGATTTCTTAGTTGCCATTTGTGAGGGCACATTTCCACACAGGATGCAGGCAGAGATAGGTAGTTACTTGGCACCACTACTTTTTTTAAGTCTTGCATTTCAAAGTCCTGCATGCAAAGAGTCCTTAACAATTAGCATTCCCCTTTCCTATCACAGCAGGGCATGCTGTTTGTATGCTGGGCTTTATGTCTTTGCCAAGATAAATTTAAGTGTCACTGAATTCAAGGAAGAGACTGATGTAGAAAGCTTCCAAGGCTTTTTCAAAGACACCAACGCTACTCAGTGAAGAGTATGCAGATGTCTGAGCCTTGTGCACCTCTTTGTCCAAGAACTGAGGGAGCTCAGCATTTTTTAGGTCCTATGAGGATACACTAGAGGGATTCAGAGTTATTAATCTCAAATGTGGTAGCTGTAGCTTCTGGGGTGGAAACTTTTTGGCTCTGAGGGTGACTGAGCCCTGGCACAGGTTCCCAGAGAGGTTGTGGAACCTCCATCCTTTGAGATACTTGAAAGCCATCTGGATATGATCCTGGGTGATCAGCTCAAGATGACTATTCATGATCAGATGAGTTGGACCAGATGCTGTCCAGAGGTCCCTTTCAACATCAGCCACTCTGTGATTCTGTGAAGGGCTGGGCTCCGCAGCTTGTCGAGATGGTTCAACTCCTTATCGTTTCAAAATGGACACACCAACTTATACATGGGATACTTTCTGTTTGCCCCCAGTTTTCATTGCTATCACCATGTCAAGTGATAATCCATTATTTCAGGATTGTCTACAAATGAATGATTTGAGGACTTGGTTGTCAAAAAAACCCCCTCAAGTAAATAGGATTATGCCTCAGTAACAACAGACCCTCATATGATCTGTTGAGTGATGGGGTTTTCCCTATAGGATTCCTGATTTTACCAGCTCTGAACATTTTATATTGTGGCCACAAATTCAGTGTTTACTGTGACTCTCACTTTGGAGAGCACAGTGCTAAAATGGTCGTGCGCCTTCATTTTTCACATGCTGCCTGTGGTGTAGCAGTTGTTTGTGTCTGTGGGATGATGGGCCCCAGGGCACCCAGTTCTCAAGCTTGGTGAGGAAGGAGCAGTACTGATGTTTACTGGGTGGGAGGCTGTGGTTTTTTCTTGTAATGTGTTATTCCTGGATGCCAGTCACACCCAATCAGCCATCCCAAATGCCTCCAGAAAAGAAGGAACATCCTTTTCTTTCCAAAAAAAGAAAGAAATGTATTTGTTAAAAAAAGAACAACCTGTCAAGCTCTGGGGATGGGCCTGTTGTTAAAAAAAAAAAAAAAAAAAAGA
>VYZX01024646.1:394328-468183 GCA_013401335.1 Brachypteracias leptosomus
TCTCTTTGTAAATGGCATATCTAGCCTTGAAGTAAAACGATACAGGGCTTAAGAGAAATCTAAGCAGATTAAAAAACATTCTAGGTTTAAAAACTCCCACAACCCATTACATTCTACATGGTTACTGCACCCGCCCTTGCAGAGAACTACTTCAAATGCTGATGTGAAAAATTTGCTTTTAATAAATTTGTGCTTCGAGATGAACAGTTATTTCAACTATGTAATTTCAAAAAATGCTTTGCAGAGTAAGTTAAAAGCTATGGCTTCCAAAGGATCAGCAAGTGTAATCACAGAAGACATGCTAAAAGGCCAAGACTTTTTGGCAACAGACACGGGACAGCCTGTCCAGCCTGAAGAAATACCTGGTGCTGCTGGAGCGGAGCAAATGGAGAAGGAAGATGACCTCCCACAACAGGCAGATGATCTCTCTTTCAGTCTGGATGAACTGAATGTCACATCATCACCAGAGTCCTCCACTGTTTGTCCAAATCAAGACTACAATTTAGTGAATTCTCTACTAAACCTCACTAAAAGTCCTGTGAGTTGGTTTTTTTTGTTCTATTTAACATGATTCAATAGTTTGGATGCTGTATGAAGTAGGCAGAGGGAGTGAATATACACGCATGTACACACTGTATTTTAACTATAATGGGTAAAATGAGGTTGGTTTTGCAGGCAGTTTTTGTGAATTGGCAATTTTCTTAGCCAATTCAGACTAAGGTAAAAATATTTTTTAGAAAATTAATATTAAGTTTCTTGACAGTATTGGGTTTTTGAACAATTTGTATAGGATGCTCCATGTTTCACAAACAAGCTATATAGGATAATCAGGTTAAATATACTACGAGAGACTATTTTAAAAACTTCTTTCAATTATACTGACTTAACCAAACCTACTTTTTTTGTAAAGACATTGGGCTATCTATAGAGGTTTGTTTCTTTTAAAAACAACTACTGAATGTGTTATCCAGCTCCATCCTTGAATTCATGCTCAGATTCTTTCAGAAAAGTTTGAGGAGTGTTGGGTAAGCCTATGCTTGCTACAGCAGTGTTGAGAGCAGAAAACCAAATCAACTGATGCACCTCGTTATTGTTAAATCATAGTTTACATTGTCCAAGATCCTGGTCTTAAGCTGACCTACAGCACTAGTTCTGTCAACCTGAAGGTTGCAGTTATTCTTAGTATTTGACATGGATTCAGGTGAGATCCTTTATTTTGTACTAATTCACTAGAATTAGGTTGTAATGACTGAAAAGGCAACAAAAATAGGTGCGTTCACTCACTGTGGGGGAATGGAGAGGTTTTACTGGGGAGGTGTTTGCTTCTTGATTTCAAGTGAGGTTCATTCACCCTCTGATTAATTCTTCCCTGCCCTTCTGCCAGGACGGCCGGATAGCAGTGAAGGCCTGTGAAGGCCTTATGCTTTTGGTGAGTTTGCCAGAACCAGCAGCTGCCAAGTGCCTGACTCAAANCTCCTTCATTATTATGAATTACTTGTGATGTGTTAGTACTGGGACAAAAAGTAGGTATTTACAAAATACCTGCCAAAATTTCTGGTGGTTGGAATGTGAAGCTAGAAGGGGAAAAAACACAACTTTGAATAGTGGGATAAATAATTATTGGACTTCCTTACCAATGAAAATGNCTTGTTTATGTGAATTGTTGACAGACAGGCTGGCCACCCTCTACAAAGCCCTGCCTCAGTCACTGGATCCCTTAGACATTGAAACAGTGGAGGCAATTAACTGGGGGTAAGAATTTTATTTTTGTATTTATTACCCAAGGTGACTTTACACCCCTCCCTGAAACTAATTTTCTATAGGTAGATAAGCTGTATAAATTATTCACACCCCCATGCTAANTTTAAATAGAGATATGTGTTTTTTCTGAAAGATACAATCTAGTTCAGATGTACACTGTGTGGCTTTGGTGGATTTGATTGAGGTCACTTACAGAGTAGAGATTGCCTTCATTTTATGGTTCTCTGACTACAGGAGTTATTGATTCTGTTTCTGTGGTCTGTGTTTCCTGGGAGAACAAACTAGGTGATCAGTTTTCCCTGACTCAAGAAATACTTAACCAGAGTTTTTCTGCTGTACATACTGTGTATCCTTTAGCATGCCACTGAAAACCTGTGTCATGATAGCACTGCCACATTAGTAGAGTCCAGCAGAAAAGCTATTCTAATGTTCACTTCATTGCAAGTAGAGCATTAATTACTCCGTTAAGTTTAATAAGAATGAAGTTCAAGTTTCTTCAGTTAGTTGTAGACTAAATAAGTATTTTTCCCTGTGTTCTCTAGTTTGGATTCCTATAGCCACAAAGAAGATGCATCTGCTTTTCCAGGGAAAAGAGCGTTGATTTCATTCCTTTCATGGTTTGACTACTGTGATCAACTCATCAAAGAAGCACAAAAGGTTTGAAATGTTTACAGAGGATACAAAAATATATTTGGCAAATAAGTAGCTCCAGTTGAGACATACCAGTTTGTACTTTTGTTTCAGACTGCTGCTGTTGCTATGGCAAAAGCTGTGCGGGAGCGATTTTTCATTGATGTTATGGAACCCCAGCTGATGCAAACGTGAGTAGCATCCTATAAAACACAGCAGGGCAGAATCTGAATCAAGCTGACTTTTTTTTCAGCTGATATCTGCTACATATCTGACATGAAATGTTTTGTTCAGTTCAGAGATCGGAATCCTCACATCAACTGCACTATTGCATCGCGTTGTTCGTCAGGTCAATTCAGATGTCCTGCTGCAGGAAATAGTTTTTTTTATACTTGGAGAACACAGAGAGCCAGAAACTTTGACAGACATCAACAGACATCCATTGCGACACAGGTTAATCGAACACTGTGATCACATTTCTGATGAGGTGAGAAGCAATAATGACATTGTAATGTCTGCTGGCCAGTTCTGTTTTGTGTAGAGTCTGTAAAAATGCCATTTGAGGTGTGTTTTTTTTTTTCTATCAGCTAACTTTTTTTGGCAAGGAAAAGATTTCTGGCTGCCAGCCCTACAAATTCCCTTTAGAAAATGAAAGTCAAGCTGTTTTTTCCAGCTAGCACATTGTTCCTGTTCATAAAGATTCTTTGCTAAATTTGCTTGCCCCCTATGCATATCTAGTTAGGCTTCTCATCTGTGAGATAGAGCAAAATCTGCTTCTATAATTGTATTTTAATTCATGCTTTGTTATATGTTGCATCACTGTTATTTTCCATGTTGTGTCAATTTTGTCCTGTGATCATATAACACATAGTTAAAAACTTACTATATTTTATATAAAGTAAATGTGATCAGAGAATCTACACTATGCTCATTAACAGATGATATAATAACTGTAAGGATGTTACACACTGTAAACATTGTTAAAATAGTTTACTTCAGTAAAATCGTTCCTCCAAGGCTGCTTGTTTTATTTTTTCCATGAAACAGCCTCCACCCTCTAGTTTTTCAAATAAAAACCAAGCTTGCCTGAAATACAGATCTGTGCCTTCACATACCCATTTTTTATAGTATGCTTTCCTGCCCACCCTGTCAGAATGAGTTATTTGTGTAAATTAGTTGATCTTTGCAAATCTGAGCGCTCCAAAGCTGTCGTTAAAAACTGTCCCTGTATTGCTTAAAGTCAGTCTATTTTTAAAAGTCTACATAATATCTCCATGTAGAAATCTTAGCCACAATATCCCAGTATTACTTTGTTTTATTCTGGATGTTTATTGCTAACTTTAAGTCCTGCTCTGTGCCTGGCTTGCACAATGATAACCATCTTGGATGGTTCTGATTATGTTATGGAAAGCTAAGTTGTAAATTCTCTGGTTGTTCTTTTTGCAGATTTTAGAATAGTTTTTGTTTTACAGGAAAAAAATACATCCACATATTGATTTTCACGTGTGTGAAGTCTTCATCCATGTTTATACTACATTCAGCATAACATTTTCCTGATTCTTCTTAGGATTTTTTGCTTCTTTCCATAATGTAAATAAATAATTGCTGTGTTCTAGGATGCACAAACCATATATAAGGCAAGAAGCATAAGGGAGTGGTGTGTCAGTTTATTGAATTTTTACTTTTTATGTTGCAGATCAGCATAATGACTTTACGAATGTTTGAGCATCTTTTGCAAAAACCTAATGAGCACATTCTTTATAATTTGGTTCTGAGAAATTTAGAAGAAAGAAACTATATGGAATACAAGCCTTTCTGTCAAGAAGATAAAGATGTTGTAGAGAATGGACAGATCGCTGGGGCAGTGTAAGTTTCTTCTTTAAGGGAAGTTTTCACAACAGCTGACTTGGATCCTTATTTTTAGAACAAAGCAGTGGGGTTTTTCAGTAATTGAAAGAAAAGTGAGAGTAGATAACACTTTGAGTGCTCTGTGTATTAATCCATATCCATCAAGTGATGCAGAAATTATTGTATCAGCAACTTACGGAAATTTTTAGAAGACTAACAGAAAAGCTAAAATTATCAAAAGCCTCTTTCCAGATCAATAGGCATTCAAAGGTCTGCATGTATCAGTTTACCGGTGCAGCTACTTAGCTTAAGTCTACACATATATGTATTGTTTTCAGTGAAATTATTCACAAAGTCAGTCACTTGGATGTCTTGCTTACATTTATGTTCTTGAATAATTTTTTGATGGAAGAACATGTGTGGGGCACTTTACATAAAATCCTTTTAAATACCCTACATAACTCTGTAACTCTATTTTTTACTGATGGAGGGGTAAGGACTATTCACACCAGCTATTTTGTGCAACTTAATTAGATATTTCTGAGTCATCTAAAATAATGTAGTGATTTCCTGGAGTATAACTCTCTCATGTAAAAAACATGGCTAAAGAGTATAAGTGATTTTATGCAATGATTTTGTACAAGTCAGAAATATCTACTCTGTTGTTCAGATCAAGTAATAATGTTTTTTCTTCAAAACAAAGTTTGTGGGGTATTTGTAAAGGTTGGTATTTCTGCATATCAGGTTAAAAGATGTGCATATGATGTTCTGGAAAACTTCCTGGTTATTCAGAGACAAAAAATAGAAAGCATGCCTTTTGACCCAGAGGTTTTCCTGCCTTCTATAACATTGTGTGAATGATTATGTTTTTATCTAATATAATCTCACAGAGACCTAGAGGAAGATCCGTTGTTTACTGATCTGTCTCCAGATAACACATTGTCAACTCAGGAGTGGCTCAGTGCTTCTCCACCTGTCAGTCCAGAACATCAAAGAAATGATGGGAAGACTGAAGTTCACAAAATTGTAAATAGGTAAGTTGAAACAAACACTTAAAGAGATCTCTGAATGTGTGGGAGTCTGCACACACTGTGCAAATTAAATGTACTCTGTAATGGGTGCTATTTGGTGCCAGCTGGTAAAATGACTCCACAGAAGGAAATTATGTGGCATTTTATCAGAAAAAGATTAGACCTTACAATAATTCAACTTGAATGAGCAAAATAGAAGAACTTTACAGATAATAGTCTAGGCGAATACTTGGAATTAATCATGAAAGCCTCATTGATTGCAAAATTTTCTTTTCTCAAAAGTATTTGCTGTACTTAAACCGCTGTTACAGGACTTGACCTTCCTGCAGAAGTCTGGGAGTCTTGCCATAAATGTTCTACCCCTCAAACTTCCTAGAGTTCCTTAAACACATATAAAAGTACATGGTTGCCATGCTAGAGATAACCTCCCGTCCCCTGAAAATCAAGGGGCATCTGTGTCACCTGTGAGATACCTTTGTGCACGTTAGATGTACTGCAAATTGGATATCACAAAGAGGACACGCTCTGCTCTAAGAAACTTAGTGATGGTAATTCTCTTAGCAACTAATATTAGGACAAATGCTGTTTGCTCTGTTAATAGATGGTAGCAAAGCAGCACTGGTATTTCAGTGCTGACCTATCTGCTTACCCAGAAATAATCAAAGGTGTTAGCCAAAGGAAGCAAACAGCCCAAGGACAGTCAACATCGAATGGCACAGCCGCTTCTTGCCCTCTTTCCCCCCAGTGCTGCTATATATAGTTTATGGTGGACATGGTTTGGAGCAAAGACACAAAGAACACTCTCCTAAATTCACCTCATGTAATCTCCATCAGTGAATAGAAATATTTCTAGGATTTGCAGTGTTTTGCAAATCTGTATTTTTTCAGATAAGACGAGCTCCATACAAAAAGTCAACTACTCTGTGTTTCTGCATATAAGCCTTACAGGAGCCTCCAGCAGCTGTTGGGATGTGGAGAAAGCTGAATTTCAGAAACAAAGCCCAAAGACTGAGTTTTATTTTGCTGTCCAGAAATTTTAGGGGTTTATGTTTTAAAGACAGTTCTTCTCTAGTAAGATTCAGAATTTCCTGATGCTTTTTAGGTCAGATATTTGTGAAGTAATAAGGACATACGGTATTTGCACTACATACCTGGGAAAAGGCAATGGTATTTGTAACTGGGACATTTATATGCAAATATTTCTGTATTTTCTTAGATGTTCATTTTTTGCCACAACAAACTATGGTAAATAAAACTGCCTATGCAGTAGATTAAGAAGAATCTTAACTAATTCTCCTTCTCTTTTGGCTCATTTATTCCCCAGTACGTTTTCCATCTGCTTGAGTAACATGGAGTCTGACCTTTAGCAAATGGTCAGACCTGGTTATGAATATTCCTTTTCATCTCCATTCTGTCTGCTAGTTCTTGGAAGATGCTTCCACTGAGGTTTTTATCTCTAGTGCTAGATACAAAAGTTCTGAAGCATATATCTTGCTATTATGAATGGTAGTTAGAATAGACGTGCTTAAATAGATTTTGTATTCTCTGTTCTTCCCAAAAGTTATGGTTCAGTCTGTGGATTAATTGGCCAGACAACTCAGTATTGTGTACACTGTTACAGATCATGAGAAAGTATTGATCTGGGGGATTGTAGATGCTCATTAATGTACTGTTTTTCTCTTTAGCTTTCTGTGTCTTGTACCTGATGAAGCTAAATCATCATATCACGTGGAGGGTACAGGCTATGATACTTACCTCAGAGATGCCCACAGACAAGTAAGTCAGTGAAGTCTTCCTTAGTCCTTGAGAATTTGAAATGCTTATGAGGACATACAAATGGTTCTATAAATAGTCCTACTAAATGCATGTTTTGGTAATGGAAGATGGAAAAATTCAATTTTTATTTTCTAATGAAAACTTACCTTTGCAGATCTTTTGACGGTGAATCCACCTTGTATTACTCTAGTGGGAATAATGAATGACATTAAATGCATTAATATTCATAAAACAAATACACTGAGAGAAAATCTGAACTGCAGATAGATTCTTAATTTGCTTTTGCATTTATCTGCATTCTCTTGGAGAATTGCCTGCCAAGCTGTTTGAAAGGACTAAAGGGAAATTAAAGTGCTGCATAGGAGTTATGCAATCTGGGACTTTAAAAATAAAGGCTCATCACAGGGAATGCGCAGCCTAAGGCGTTCATGTTTGAAGTTGGGAGTTTTGGTAGGTAGGGAAAGCTTTATGATTTACCGCTCTGAAATAAATGCGGGTTTTGTTTTAACAAACATAATCTAAACTTTCCTTGATCAGAGGACAATCACTGCTTGTTTGCAGCTTTCTTACTCAAGCCCTATACATCTTCTGGAACCGAAATATTTATGCAACGGAGCAGAGTAACTGAGAGAGCTATATTTAGTAGGTAATTCAAAAATTCCATAACCTCTGAATTATTATATCAGCAGTTTAAGATGGGAAGCTTGGATTTCTGTATCTATTTTATTGTTTTATCTCTAGTCTCTCCTGAAAAGAAAAGGACTAGAAAATAGAGAATAAGGAAACAAAGGTTGATGTAAAATTCCCGTATGTTCTGTTCTTGGGTGCCAGAAAACACATATCATCTTTGTATTTCTTTCATGCCTTGGGAAAAAGAGTGTTCTGGGAGTTATTAGAGAACACAATTGCTTTCTGTCACTTCCTGACAATGATATGGCTACTCTTAAAATATTTTCCCCCAAAGAATAGCTCTGCCTATTGCTGTTATTACATCCAAATAGCTGTTCTGCTTCCGTATTTCTATTCCTGAAAGCCCTCACAAGTAGGTGAGCTACATGCAATGAAGAATTTCTGAGTCTGTCTCTCCTTTGCTACTGTTTAATCGTGTGTTCCTTATTTTCATTGCTATAACCTGTGCAACTTTCAAGGTATAATTCCTTGAAAGTAAGACTCCAGGCAGCCCACAGCAAATCAGAGGTTGAGAAAGACCATTATGAGTGTTAGGAAACAAAGAGAGGGAAGAGGAAGCTCTAAAGTACTTTCTTCATTTGTATCTCTGGCATATGCACGTGCCTTTCCTGTACTGGGCATCAGGGAGCAATATAGATTGGATAGGAAGATAAGCTACACATAATATAGTGAAAGTGTGGTAATGTTCTGACAACAAGAACATAAATGAATGCAATTCCTGCTTTAGAATAACCCTGATCAGGATGTGTATTGTTGGCTTTGCTCTGTATTTTGACACCAGCTGCTTTTTGAGAGCTCTGTTCTCCACTCTTTGTGTTTTTGAAGCTGCCCTAATAACATGAATGTCAAGAAGAAAATGAGTTGCCTGCATAGAAACCAATCATGTTTGGTTTAGAATGACTGTTCTTTTTGGGCTTAAATTTTTCATGTATCTACAGATTATGGTTTTAAGGTGTATGGGCTATTAAAAAGAAAGAAACTGTTTACGTGGAGGTTTGAATCTGTTTCCTTCACTACTTTTTCCTAGTTCCGGGATTACTGTGTCATCTGCTTACGGTGGGAGTGGCCTGGATCTCCCAGATCTTTGGAAAAGTGCAATTTAGAAGCATCGTTTTTTGAAGGACACTTCTTGAAAGTCCTGTTTGAAAGAATGGGCAGGATTCTTGATCAGGTAAGAAAAAGCAGGTTATGAATTCCATTTCTGATACTTCTGTCACTTCTAAAGGGCTGATCTCCAAGATCACATGATTCCCATAATTCGGATGTCTATTATAGAATCACATTGTTGCCTAATGTCCCATGTTCTTGGTGCAGGACTCTGTAGATTGCAGGATGTTCTAGTGATCAGCATTCTAAACTTAACAAAGTAGAGAGCAAAACCTCTCTTTTTTACCCACTTTTTTTGTGTACCAAGTGTTTTCTTGTCAAGAAATATAATTTAAATCAGTAAGCAAGACAATAATATCCTTTAAGCAAAAGAAGAAGATAAGAATGTGTTTGGAATCCTTCAGTAGTAGCATCAGTGATTTTGTTTTCATTTTCTGGCATTTACGCTTAGAAAGCATATACATTTTTCAGTAAATAAAATACTGTACAGTTCTTTTCTGCCACATTTCAGTGAACTTCAATCTGCAGTTGTGTTCTGGAAGCAGTTTATGTCACTGTGTAAGATGAAAAGAACTTATTGTATCACTGTTAACATTTCCCTCATTTTTTCATGGTTATAAAGAACTGTTATCAGTGCATGGAAAGTTTCTAGAAGGTATCCTTTCCATCTGCAATGTTAAGTATTTTTTTTCTGGTTTGATTATCTCCAAATAATAAAAGTATAGGTGCCAAGGGCAAACAAATGAGATATGATCTGACTGGCTCCGTGTTGTAAAAGGCAGTGCCAGTGTAACATGTCAGACCCAGATTCCCAAAGGAATTTAAACAAAGTGAATTTTCCTGATGCCTGGTTCTGTGTTTAGTCAGCCTGCAGGACCTAGTCTTTCTGGGAAGAAGTGAAGTGAGGGCTCAGGGAGGTGAAAAGGGGGTTGCCCTATGTGAAAACTTTAATGTTTTTTTGCCTTCTCTAAACTCGGGACTGTTAGTTAGGTCAATGTTGCTGCCTCAGATCAAGAAGATAACTTCTTGCCAGTGAAAATGAGCCCGGAAAGTCCAGATTATCCTCCTGTAATGCTAGTTGGAGTTGCTGCAGGTGCAGTAATACCAGTTTCAGAAGTTTGTACAATTATTTTCTGTTTTGCCTGTGGAATTATCTACAGAATTAACAGTTAGCTGTGGTAGTGGCAGAGTTCTGGTCATAAGCAGGACAACAGCCATTTGAACATAAAAATGCATAGGAAATGTGTCAGGAAGGCAGTAGTAGCCTTTAGGTCAGCTCTGTGGCTGTTCAGGAGAGAAGGATGTTTGAGAATGCCAACTTCTATAATTCAGAAGTCAGAAAAGAAAGTCAAATACTTCCATTGCTATATTGTGTATTTTCAGGGGTTTGTTTCTACCAAACATGTTCTGCACACTTCCTGAGCTGAAATGGTTGTTGAGTCGTGAAGAAACCTCAGCTCTTAGGAAAAACAAGCCTCATGCATATGAAAGCCTTGTCTGAGCAATGATACATAGATTACAAAAAGTAAAGAACCTAAGTTACATCCCCTGAGAAACACCTGAGTGTCAGACACATACAATTACCCCAAAAGTAGCATCTGGCATGGCAGCACAGTGTCCATGTTGATGTACTGCCTGTCAGCATGACACACGTTTGGGTTAGTCAAGCAAGGTGTTACGATCTGTGGTGTCAGAAATGGTTCTTGGCTCTGGAAGAATTAACTACCTGAATCAGACAGAAGGGGTAAATTCTTATTTTATTATACCAAAACCTTGTCCTACAAACCAGACTGAAATTCCTTGGGTTAATCACAGTGAAACACATAAATCACATGGGATAAAAAACCCCAAAATCCCAAAACCTGGGTGCTGTCAATGACAAACTTGACATAATGGGTGCTAATGTCCAGACAAAGTGAAAAATGTTGAAAAGCCTTTAGTGGGGACACAGTGTTGCTTACAGATTGTGTTCAATGTCTTCTTTGCTTCATCACAATCCAATAGGTATAGTTCTACCTGTAGTTCTTGTGTTTTCATCAGCAGATATCAGAAAGCCTTGCAGAGGTGATAGGTATCTCTAACCTGGTTTCTGACAAGGTAGCTGAGGCCCACAAGTGAAGTAACCTTTTCAAGGCTCTTCAAATCCAGTACCTCATCTGCTAGACAATGCGTTCTTCCTCCTGTTAATATTACACATTTCTCTGGAACCAACTGTTTCATAAGGATTTCCTGAACTGCAGATTTTGCTGGTTTTAATCTTTTTAGTTAGGGAGACATTTTTTAGGATATTATCTGATACAAAGCTGTCTTACTGAGTCTGCTGACATATGGACAGAAATAAAAGCTCTATGTGAAGAAGCAGCTTTCCTTAATGCTCTCAATTAGTTCAAATCACAACAACAATCTGCCTGAACAATGTAGCACGTGTTACTTCTTTATTTCCTTCTCTTGTGAACATCAGATAACGTTCATGATTTCAAAGCTTCCTAATGAATTGACTTTACTCAGACAACTCTACAGACCTTCTCCTACAGTTGAGCTAGCTAGACAGTGGAATAGATTTGTGGACGGAATTTGGGTCTCTGTCTGCAGAGTAACTTTTCCACAATAACTCAGAATGTAGTGTTCTCTTCTACCTAGAACATCTCTGATCCAGGGCCTGAAAGGTTGCTTTTTTAGAAGATTGGGATGAATCTATTGCCAGAATATAAATACAGAAATAACTGCTACTGACTGAGAGATATATGTGCTTCCACTTCAAAAGATCTGTAACACAGCTCCCTTGCAATGCAACAGTGTGTGGTAGTGAAGTCAGGAATAAGGTACCTAAAGTAATATTTACTGTTAGGTGACCACATCTGGTCAGTAGTCTCTGGAGCTGTTAGACTGAAAAGCAAGTAGGTGTCTCTTAGCGCAAAGCACATCACCATCCCAGCTTTCTTGACTGTATTGACTAAAAGTTCGACTCAGTTGCCTGAGCTGAGGTATCTGTTACCATTTTTGTGATGCTCAGGATATTCCCACGAGCTTGCAGTTACAACACAGATCTTGCAGGATCCACCCTCTGTGGAACTGTCAAGAGAGCAGCAGATACTCTTGAGCACCTGAGATGGCATGAGTTGTTTGTGTGTAGGCTGTGTATCAAGTGTCAGATCTCTGTTGAGTAGGCTAATGCGAGCTTAGACATGTAGACATATCTAAATATATCCGTCCTAATCTGAAGCTGAATTCTTCCAAATCTTACAGTCTGGAAAAGGGAAGAATCTGTTCTCTGATTCTTCAGTGGGATGCTAACTTGGGAGCATAAAGATGATAATTTGAGGCCATGAAATCATCCTCTTCTAGATGTGATTATGCCAGTGAGGATGTTATTGCCAATATGCTGTCAAAAAGATTGAATGAGGGCCATGTAATCCACTTCAGGTGACATCAGCAAGGTTAAGTTAAAGCACCTGTGTGTTGGTAACGTCTTCAGACTGACATAGGGGTGTACCAAGGGAATATCTGTCCATCTCCTGTCAACATAGTCTGTTCCACCACTGAATAGACGGAAGGAAATTCCACTAGTTTGCAAATCTAGGGCTGAATTAAAATGTCAGCTTGTTTTCACTGTGATGAGAAAATCAAAGATGTAAAAAAAAAGTACTTGGAACATAAAGAAGCCGTGGTGAAAATACTTGCTTTTATGGAAATGAGTTTCTCACTGGCATGGTAAAATCCTTGCAGCTAGGCACTATTTTTTATTAGAAAGTTAGGTACTGTTTCTTTCCTTAATACTGAATAATGCCTTCCAGCATTTGACAATGTTGCCTCTCCCATTTGGTTGATTTGGGGAAAGAAGGTAGAGAAGCAGCTCATTATTTCATGATGCTTTCCTAGCCTAGAATTGTCTCATCTCCCATAGCATGCTGCCACAAGATGACCAGGCCTTCTACAATGGATCTTTCCAAGAAGAAAAAGGTAGAAGAAGAGAAATGCCGTATTAGCTGTAAACACAGATTTGTCTCTCTCAATTTCCTGATCTCATATGCTTCACAGTTACCCAGGAGAAGCAAGCAGATGTTTAATCTACACTGATTCTATGCTATTTGTTTAACTACTGGGATGAATAAATGTTTTACAGGAAGAGGACTTATCCTATGATAAACAAGTGTGAAAAAGCTTCAAGTGGTTGTAGCAGTTATACAGATAATAACATCTAATGCCTGACTGTCATATTCACATCGCTCCTGTTGTGGAAAGTGGAGGCTTTGGGCCTGTTTTCTGGTCTAACTTTTTCTCTTTATTTATTCCTAACCCTGTATATAAGGTTCCAATAGTTAAATAAACACTGTCTGGATGAAAAGAAGCCAGCACAAAAATAACTAATCCCTGTGTTTTCCTTCTTTTGCAGCCCTATGATGTAAATTTACAAGTTACGTCAGTGTTGTCCAAACTGTCCTTGTTTCCCCATCCTCACATACATGAATACCTTTTGGATCCTTATGTAAACCTGGCTTCTGGCTGCAGGTCTCTCTTCTCAGTTATTGTCAGGGTGAGTAAACACACAGTGATATATTTAGTAACTTTGTACTTGTGCTGGTAGTTGCCGGGTAGTTTAAGTGAGCCAGTGGTTTCTCGCTGAAAGTATGTGCGTATGCTCTTGATTTTAGATCTTGTATCTTCTACCAAAAATGTTGGAAAATGTATTTTTGTGTCCTCGTGTCTTCAGAATTGTTCACCTAGTTTCACTGTGTAGATGCAAAATATCCCCTCTGGCAGTGATGTTGCTTTAAACTGGACTAGGTCACGTTGTTGTCACTCGCAGGCACTGTCAGGTAGTACTGTGGGAACAGGCCAGGCACAGAGATGCCTTCGATTCACACACGAGCCAAGGATGCTCCTAAATCCCCTGTGCCTGGAAGAGTGTCTCTGCTCATCCTCTTTTTTTCTTCTGAGGAAGGCTGTTCTTGACAACAAAGTCCTGGGTTTATCGAAAATCTCCTTCCTTTCCCTCTCAGATTCCATCTCTTCCTGCCAGACCTGCATCCTAGAAGTGCTGGCTGGGTGCCTGTCACACTGCAGTCTCCTCAGTCAGAGATCCCTCGCCTACCCCACGCACCAGCTGTTATTAAGCTGGTCAGGAGCCTATTAGTGATGCTTGCCCAATACTAACAGAGGGCTTAGCTCCCTTTTCCCAGCAGCCCTCCCCATTTCAAAATATAATCCTCACTCTCTCCCTTTGTGCTTTCCCTAAACCCAGGAATTTACTGGTCAGTTGCCTGCGTCAACATTTACTAAGACAAATTAATTGCTGGTGTAATTAAAATAAGTAATACCATTTGTGGCAAGAGCTAGCAAGGGTCAGGAGTTCCTGTCCTTTTCTATCTCTTTACTTTCCACGCCCACTCACCCTTTTAGGGGAAGAGCAGGTGCTCTGCATGTTTTTCTGTGAGCCTGTGAGGATGCTGAGGTGGATCTGCATCCTGGGCTCTGAAGGCTGTCACTTCAGCTTGCTGCCAGGCACTCTGCAAAGGTATTAATTTGTGTGTTGGTGACATTGTGCTTTACAGGTCGTTGGGGACCTCATGGTTAGAATCCAGCGCATCCCCGACTTCACTCCCAAACTTCTGCTGGTCAGAAAGCGCCTGCTGGGCTTGGAGCCCGAAGGGCCCATGTGAGTAAATACATGGCATGTTCTCCAAGACCCATGGCTGGTTTCTGTGCATGACAGTCCTGATTCTCTGCCAATTTTTTTTTTCTTCCTCAGCATTGACCACATGACGTTACTAGAGGGCGTGATTGTGCTGGAAGAATTCTGCAAAGAGCTGGCAGCAATTGCGTTTGTAAAGTATCATGCCTCATCTACACCATAAGCAGCCTTCATGAGTAGCCAGGCTGTAAAGCCACCATAGCTTGTGTCAGCGGAGAGGACTATTGACAACACCCAGATAAGAAGATGTGGTGACTCCTGGCAAAGTGTCAGGTGACATTTGGCAGAGTTGGAAGACATGTTACTTTCACCAGATGTTGACATTGCGAGAGAAAGGGATTCAAATGGACCTGAAATATGATTAAAGGTGTTTTGGGAGAAACCAATACATAGCATTTCTAGCCACTGTGTGAAGAGCTGCAAAAGCTGCGTGAAGAACCACAGCCATCAGACCTTGGTTATTCTGTTATAATGACAATGTTTGGAGAGTTGGCTCTTTTCTATGTTCTGGGGCTCACATGCGCCAATTCGCTTTTTTGTGACCATATTACTTTTGAAAAGCAAATTAATTTTATAACATTTTTATGTCTTAATTTTTCTTTTCAGTTGGATATATGAAAGGAAATCACAGCGATAGTAGTTGTGTGTATTATTAAAAAAGAAGATGTTAAAAAAACCCACAAATCCATATACAGTGGGATATATTACAAAGGGGTCATTTTTGTTTTGGTGAATCTTAAAGAGAACTCTGAGCTTGATTCCCCAGTGGATTACTCCAGGAGATGTATCAGTATAAAATCAATACTAATGGAATTAGTCATGATTCAGCATCACATCCATAACAAATACATCTGAAGTGTACATGTTTCTGGCATGTTTGTCTCTGTCATTCCAAGTGACTCAGCTCATCTGTGTAACTAAGTTTTTGCTTGTGAACTCCAGTTACTTGACTCTTGTCAGCTTTACAGGGAAGTTAATTATAGGTCGTTAGTAGTTATTGCTGAAGCAGTATTTTTAATTTTATTTAAATTCCTATTTAGTTTGAATTGGCTTAAAAATCTTTTGTGCCTTGAAAATTGGCAGCATAAACATTCTGTCATTTTTTGAAATACTTTTTTTTCCGCTCTGTTATCATTGTAGTAGTACCCAGCAAAAGATTGGCTGATGCCAGTTCAGTTAAAGTGTTGATACCATATTTAGGACCAAAATTTATGCCTGCTTGTCATAGTGCTGGGATGCAGAAATGCCACCCAGTGAATGATTTGATATGGATGCTGTCGGCCAAGGCAGGCATTGCCCTGCAAGCAGAGGGCCGTGTGGGCTCCAGCATGCCTTGCCTCTGCTTCTCTAGCAGAAAGCCATGGCAGCCTGCACTTCAGGCAGGGCTTGCTCCTCACTGCCACGTACACACTGGTGGGTTCGGGTGGCTGGGCTTTAACAAACTTCAAGTCACAGGGAGTGACTTGGAGGAGAGCCTGGTCCTGCTCTCCACACAGTACATAGTACCTCCTTCCCCTCCCGTGGGTGTAATAGCGTAGGCAGGCAAGGTAGAGCTTAGCTCCTTGTGTTTACATTGTATTTCTTTCTTTGTCTTTCCTACTATCCTATTTGCACAGCTAATGCCCATTTCAGATGTGATTGCTTATACACAAATACGGACTAATTTACTCAGTCACTAGAATTTTTCTGGATTTACATGACTGTACCTGGAATCAGATTCTGCTCCACGCCTTTGAGGTCCTGTTTTTTAATATTTATGGAACATGGATGTTGAGAGGCCTTTTAAGTTAGCAGGTTAATTAGAACAGTGTCACAGTTAATGAGCTAAATTTATTCTTGTCACAACAGTGAAGAAGGTCCTGCTGTAAAAGCTTCCAGTAGAGATTCAGCTGGAGAGAGCAGTTCTGGAATGGGGAAACATTTTGTCAGGTAAAACCTGTATTCAGCAGCTCCCTATTCTGGGAGGCTTTTGTAAAAAGCGTTGCATTAATCTGGCAAACAAAAGCATGTTTTACTTCCTCACCTGTTTTTTTTTCCAGAATTTAGCCCCAAAGTGTTTTCAGGTCAAAGTAGCATAGTAGGATAAAATTTTCTAAAATGTTGGGGTTTTAAGTTTTGTTCTTTAAAAACATACCTTGAAAGCAGCAAATAATTTTTAGTGATGTGTCTTGCAGTCAGTCCATATAGAAGCTTCGTTAATGTGACATATCTGACACATAGTTTAGAACATGTAAATGTCTATGCAGAATGATGTTTAGTACATACATTTGTTATAAATAAGGTCCCAGTTCAGCAAAGCAATTAAACATAAGCTTAACTTCAATAATTTTATTCCTAAATCACCATCTTTCACAGGAACAAAGTTAAGCTGTTGAGCACAAATGCTGATGCTTTACTGAACTTGTTTTTTTGTTGGTTTTGCTTGAGCTTAATTGCTTTTCCCTCAAATTTTCTATTTATTTATTTTTTTAAAACTGTATGTTCCAGAATACTTCTAATGTCATAATTTCAGTGGAAACTGGAAGTGATAATACTATGCTAAATGTGAGAGAAATGTTAAACAAAACTTGCAAGAGCATTCCAAGTAATATAACAATTTATAAAGCCATTCAAGAGATGCCTGATCTGAAATGAAAGCTTTAACATCACCTGTTCTGTTGTTGCTGTTGTTGCTGTTGTTGTTTTCACTGATACCTGAGCTCATTACACTCTAAGGAATTGTATCAGTCAGCTTCTGGAAGGACTCCTGCAGCTTCTGTGGCTTTTCAGTGCAGAAGTCTGCCAAGCTGCAAACAATTCATCCAGGCTTGTCCATGTGAAAAATAAGTAGATATAACTATAAGCACTCTTAAATTCAGGATATAATTGTTTGGTCTCCAGCAACATTGGTGATGTTCTTGCAAACCAAGTGTTATTTAGTTGATAAATTTATAAGACATGGATCCATCCTGGTAGAAGTGAAGCAATCCTTGAAGTTGCTTTAGCCTAAACTGCTTTTTTTGAGTGCTGCCTACAAACCCTTAATTACTAAACGTGATGGCAATGACCTTTATTTTTGTAAAAGTGATTTAATCTTCCTTAAGAGATGGAACTCGTTTCATTATTTTTTGTGGTGATATTTTTCATGCACTTTTTCTTTTTTTTTTTTTTTTAAGAAAAAAGGGTGTTAGAGATTAGTTCAGGTCCATGTTTTCACCTTTCTGATCTATGCATATCATTGAGGTGCCCGTTTTGTTCCTGCGTGCTCGTGTTTGTATGTGGTTATTTATTACCTGGAGATGGACACCTGAGAAGATATATGGCCTGAAGTTCACAGCATATGCAGGTCCTCCATATGTCTGTGGGAAATGCAAGTGCTTATCACCTTAGAAAATATGGCCACTAGTATTAGATTGAAATACTTGAGAGATAATACTAGAATAACTTTTTATTTCAAAAAGCAGATCCAAACCACATTTTAATCCTGATGCACATGTGTGTAAATAGACACATTTTTTACTTTTTTTTCCATTTATAGTATGTATTTGATTTAGATTCCAATATAGAAAATTTTGTACTAAGCCATGCGCTAGCTCTGGTAGAACAAGTTTGTCTTTAGTTTCTCATATGACTGTAATATTCCTGGTATTCAGATCCTGTCTGTGTCATGTTCTTACTATGTATTTGTCTGTGCAATATAAAAGCTGTGACCTGATGCACAGCTTGAGTCTGGTTGTACATCGCCTATGTATATATATACATATGTATATATATATAAGGACCAGAATCCCGAGCTTGCTTACACTACAATTAGTGTAAAGATTGTCACACTTGATTTTACAGGGCACAAGTAATCATGGAATGGCTTTGTAAATGCATGGTAATTTCTACCATAACTTGCCGTAATTTCACAGATGACATTTAATTAGTGCTATTTGTCTTGCTAAAAGAAATACTGAAGTGCTGGGTAAAGCAAAGGATTATGTAGCAGCCTTGGGGCTACATGGAAAATCCGTATCTGATAGCGCATATCACACCAGGGTTTCAAACCATGATCCTCAAGGCTTTCCGTGCCCTGTAAAATAGTGTAACTATATAAAATATATACTCCTTGTTTTGCCTCCTGCCTTGTTTACATTAAACAGAGGATATTCAGTAAATTTTTTCTATTAAACTTTGTGTAGGTCACTTACTGAGAGTGTTGCCAAGGTTTCAGAAGTGTGGGATTTCCAATGAGGAATTGTTGAAACGGCCACATTACCAGACTTACAATACTAAGTTTTATGAAGGAGGTTGTGATAAATTCCAACTTTTTGTGCTAAAAAATGCATGGAGGATTAAAAGGGATATTCTCAAAATAAATTAATTTCATCGAAGTGACTATTCTATTATTACAGAATCCATAATTGGTTTTGTATGGACGACCTCTAGACAAAAACTGTTTTAACTTTTACATCATGCCTTTGATCCTGAAGTCCTTTCATTTATTTTGAGTCTGTCACTGCAGCATCTTCTGGATAAACCTGTTTCCTGTGCTGTACTGGAGTGTACTGTGCAGGGCTCGGAGTGAATCAGCGTACTCCTGCCCATGAAAATTGGAAGCTAAGGGAAATGGCCAGGATGGAGTCATCCTCAACACAGATTAAGGTCTGCTCTTCCTGAGAGCCCTAATACCTCTCAAGACTGCAGCTGGTCAAGACCTTGGTTTTCTATTACATTTGAGTGCAGGGTGCATCAGTCCCAGCATTAGTTTACTGAATTGTGTACAAATGTCGTGTGCGTGAGTAGGCACCTTTTCTTCCTTCGGGGCCTTTGAGGAAGGCTTTTATACATAGGTTTTTATATATGGTTTTACATATCTTAGAATTGTATTTGTTGGGTATTTTTTCTTAGTATCTCATCTAGTTTTGTTGTTTTTCAAGTTTTCATCAGCTTTTTCAAAATCATCTTGCACTGTAAGATCCCCTCTGAGGGCGACACTTGGATGTTAAGCTGTTTCTCCTTCTCAGTATTTAACAGCTGCAAGTGCTCTTGCATCTTTAACAAGAAGAGCGCTACAGCAAGATGATGCACTTGACAGCTTTTTTATAGCTCTCAGCAGCTTTCCCCCATCCTCTTGGGTCTCAGAGATTGTCATCTCCCACCCCAGATCATGTATTTGCTGTGCCTGCATGAGACATTTAGAGATTAGGGACACTTTGCTTCTTCAAGCAGTGAGAAAGTTGTATCCAAATTGCACATTTTATATCTTCCTGTATTTCACTTTGATATCCTTGAAATGACTGGATTATTGAAGCATGATAATCTTATGGCTCTTGCATTCTGATGCAAGATTTTGGGGTCTACATCCTCTTGGAAAAAACCCAGAGTATTATCAGTGTGTGGTCTCTACTTCATATTCATTAACTCATTTTACAGATTCTCAGTTGAAGCTCTCAGTTTAGATACAAGTAGTGCAGGATCTACTGAATTTGTTAACCTTTAAATGTTAACACAATTGGTGCTGTCAAAGCCTCAAGGATTTTGCTGGTTCGGTATGTGATCCAATTGGATTAAAGTGGATTAATGCTCAGAGAAGTGAATCTGTCACAACTTGCATGAGCCCTTGCGTCCTAAACCCATATGTTCCTTGTGCATCCTTTATTAGCTGAGGTCTCCTTTGAAGGATGAGGAAGAGAACTGAAGGGCAATTTAGGAATCAAGTGAAGCATATGGCAGATAAAAGTTTTCAGGTGTCATAAGCTTCTTGGGAATGCCAAGAAAGAAAGTGTGAAAAGTTAAATTTTACAAGTTTGGACTGGTTGCTGGCATTGCCTTTGGAGTCAGATCTGTGACGATAAGAAGATGCATCTTGGAATGAGGTACCTCACCAGGCTATGTAAATTGCCCTTCCTAGGATGGTAGATGTATTCTGTTCTATGTTTCATTAAATCCCTGCTGGTTATTAAAATAAATGCTGCTGGTGGTATAAAATCTGCTAGAACATTGCTGTGGAACTGACAACTCTGTCAGTGTCTTGCATCTGATGAACAGGTACATGCTGCTGGCTTTGCCTCATAGCATCTTAATAGGGATTTGTAGGGTGTCCCCTCCCTCTGGTAAAACGTTTTACATACTGAAAAAAAGGAAACACATGAAAGGAAGGGCCCTGTTACAGTGCTAGGCTGTAGGAATATGAAGAAAAGCATATTCTTAATCACCTTCATTTTCAAAAAAGGTGAACCTCATTATATTCTGATATGAACGGTTTTCTGAAATAACAACTGTTGAGGGAAGTTACCGTCCACAGGGAGCCCGAGGCAATAGCTAGAAACTTGCTTTGGAAACTTTCACCGAGGACAGCAGAAATGAGACATTTGCATGATATGTTTCAAGGTGTATAGTCCCCCATTTCCAGTTTGGAGAGATAAAGCAGACAAAAATGTAATTCATTGTTCTGAGTAATAACACGTATGACAAGACTACAGGAAGTTCTGCAGGAAACAGCAGAAGATATCACACTGATTAAAGAGGGGAGAGCAACAGAGGTAACTAAGTTTAGCATAGTGAAATTATGGCTTAGGGTTAGAGGAACATTACACCCCAATAAAAAGATTTGAAAGTCTTAAGCATTGAGACTGGAGGAATTAGAGAGCCTAATTTATGAGAATGCAATTAAGAATGAAGTCATGTCGTTGAGGAAAACGGATACTCATTGTCAATGAAAACTTCCTGATCATGACCTCTGCTAGACAGGAGAAGTGGAGAAGCCTGTAACCTCACACTTTTAAAACCAGACTGGAAGAAGCATGGAATGTTTCAAGAGGAAGGCAGCCCGTGTCCATGAGGAGATGAGGTAGACATGCATTTACATCCTCAGACTCCCAGCTAATTAACGGCTCCTCAATAACGTGTATTTGTTCTGCTAGAAACCAGCGAGAGGGACTGATCCACTTGAGTGTCCCCTGTAAATGAGGAAAGTTGCTGCAATCTGAGAAAAGCAATTTTCAGCCTTCCAAAACACAACTTGCTTGCAGCATAACCTCTCTGCTGAAGCGGCACCCATCACCCGCAGCGGGATCACAGCTTGATTAGCGGGGCCTTGGGGAGAAGAAACAAATTACCTGTGCTCTGAATTGTCATTAGCCTTTACTTGAGAGACCCACTTCTATTTCCCTCATCTCCGCAGTCACAGGAAGCACCTGTCAAGTTCGTATTTCTTAATTTGGGTCATGAATTTTTATTTCCTAAGGTTGTCGGAGACTCCTGGTTTTGCTGTTAACAGGATGTCCATCAACGCTGTGCATATTTCCAGAAAATTTTCCTTTCAGCTTCCTGTGAAGGAGAGAAATCTTTGTGTTATTTGTTCTGCCTTTTTGAGACTCGTGTTCTCCTACCTTGTTAATTCCATCCTTTCAAATCTCCCAAGATGTTTTTCGTCTTGTCCTTCACCTTGGGGATTCAGCAGTCAGCACTTTGTGCAGCTCAGCAGGGAGGGAGTGTTAAAGACAATATAGACCAAAGCAAAGCTGCTTCTGTCCACCCAAGTCCAGCTGCAGGATCTGCAAGGGAAATCCTATATACATAGCAAATGTGTCTGGGGGGATCAAGAAGAAAAATCTGAATCCATTGGAATCAATGGGAATATTGCCATGAGTAGAAATTATGCAAAGTCTTCACTCTGCTTCACAAATGCATTTTGTTTTTAAGTTTTTCAGAAGGGAAAAGAGGAATGAAAAAGAGAAGAAAAAATGGGGTTTATGGGTGGCCTATGAGGCTTGAAGAAATCTACATAGCTTGGTTGTGTTTAAAAGACACACATTTAAGGAGACACCTTCTATTGATTTAAAGAACATATCTGCACAAGTAGTGGCCTGGCAACAGCTCTGAGCTCACCAACAGCCATATTGGATACCAGCTCAGTGCAGGCCCAGAGGACCCGTGTCTACTTGGGCAGGTGTGGGACAACGGGTGTCTTGGACCAAGGGAAATGCAATAGTTTGCCACCTTCAGAGAGGATTTTACAGCTTTACCACAGAACTAAAGCATAAGCCAAGGACAGGAGAATCATATTTCCTATATATATGAAATGTATACTTCATATATTTCATGTATCTGATTGCTCAAAAGTTTGATGATGCTTCTTTGTTCAAATAATCAAACACAAATTCCTAAGGAACAAAAGCCTGAAGAATTTGGGATCAAAATTCAGTCACCCAAACCTCTTGACCTTTCTTACCTGTCGGGGTCACACACACTGAAGCCAGTGATAACTGAAATATTACCCTCTCATAGCCAGAAGACAGCTTTGCTGTTGGTAAATAAGACCTTACATTAACAGCTTAGAATTCTGCCATTTCCTGACTTTTTGCTGAAATTTAGGAAAAGTAATAGTAATACTGGTTCAATCATGCATCAAAACTGTGTGAGCAGTTTCATGCTCTATAAATTAAACGTCTGCTTTTCTGGAGCCATGATCTCAGCTTGGATCATTAAATAAGGGGTTGGTTTAATATCAGCCAACAAATCACAGTAAACCTTGATGTTTCCAAGATGGCAAATATGCAGGAAACTAGATTTATCAGACCTTATTTTTATGTTCTAAAAGATCAAGAGTGAGCACAAACCCTTTTTTTCCCCTTTTATAATTAATTCCAAATGTCAATTTGATCTACTAATATGATTCTAATTGCCCAATTTCTAAAATAGGGTTGTCTTTTTGTTTCTAAATATCAACCAAACACAATAATGAAAAAAAATAAATGCTTTGATGTGATTAAATGTGATCTGTTCAACCAGTGGGACAGTACCAACAGCTTCCAAGCCATTCTCTCTGGTTTGTGTCTCTCAAGTGAGATGCTGCCAAGGAGCATTCTGGCTGCTTTTGTTGAAAAGGGGAAAGCTCTGACATGAAAAATTTCCATCTTTCACTTCTGGGGTAGAAAGTGGAAGTAGAGTATGATGGATAGCTTGGGATTATACTTATCCTGTAAGTCATTATTTATTTCATTGTATTTCAGAAAGAAGCAAAGGTGCAGGAGCTGTAAACAATGCGATGCTAATCATTCCAGCCAGCATCTGCAGCAGTTGGTGCCATTTCATTTTTGCCCCTGATCACTGTCTTGTTCTGCTAATTGTTTAGTTATTTTTAAGCAGTTTGCTTGCTATCCACACACTGAGGTGATGCTGAGTAATCAGAGAAATTTTGTTGAGTTTGTGGTTTTGAGTGACAAACACATTTCTTTCTGCAACAGCTGGGTGACTTAGTCTATTAATAGAGGAAGCTGTCACAGAGGAGTTACATATATAGCCCTAATTTAACTTTTAAAAGTACAAGCTATATAGGTGCAATTCACCTTCTCAGCTCTTCAGGTATTAAACTCTGTGATGGAAGGGGCTTGACTTCTTACTCTTGACTCAGTTTTCTACAGAAACTTTTTATGCTCAGCAGCTATGAACAATTATCAGAAGCCCCTAAGAAATGTCTCCAACATCAGCCCCATTGTTTGTTACCTCAGTGGAAAAGTATGGACTTCAAGAGCAAGCTGTCCCAGATGCAGATAAAAATCTTCTCCAGGTTGAAACTGAAATTCGATAAAGAAAACTTGCACCATCATGAGCCAAGGTCAGTATAATTGTGTAACTCAACTATTTTAGCAGCTGAAGATTCCACCTGATTAACCTATTTATAGCTTTCTATTAACTCAGTACCATTTATTCCAGAGGCTCCATGAAATTTTAAAAGCACAGCCAAGGAGACACCAATCCCACATGCAGAATTTAATGAGTTGTTTTTCATTAAGGCAAGTTAACAGCAAACTCCTGGTGCTGGGCTGATCCCTGTGCCTGCAGCTCCCTACCTGGGGTGAGGAAGCTGGGCACTGGCAGTGTCTACCTTGGATGGGAGGGAAATGGGAAAGTTAAGAATAGTGAAATAAGGCAGCCGTGTAACCCTGTTCTATCGTATTGCCACTGCTAGTAACGGGCCACAGGTTTTGTGCTGAGCTTGCAAGGCCTCAGGGCTGAGGTGTGTCAGGTTTGCTTTGCCTGAACTTTTATTGACCTGCCTGCAGCTTTGTTTTAATTTGATTTAGCTGTAACAGCAATTTTTCCTCTGAGCAGGTGGTTACTTTGCTTATAATTGCAATGGTATTGCTGTAGTTGTACGCTCTAACCATACAAGGCAGCATAGAGAAATAGGGGGCTGGTGTGATGGGTGAGGCTTGGAGAGCGTTACAGCAGGGGGATACTTGCAAGAGTTAAAGAACCTGGAGCTGGACAAAACTGATAACAAAGAAATAGTATCTAGCATATATAAAACATGCTGTACACAGCAAATTCAGATGTGATGTGTAGCTGCAGAACAATGAAGAAACAAAAAAGGTCTAAAACAGGTTAGGAAACTTATTCAAAAGAATATGGGTGGATCTTAGAGTGAGGAAAACAAAACTATCAACATAGTTCTCCTGTTGAAGGACTCCAGATGCTGATGACTTGCTGCAACATCCCCCCCACCACCACCATCAGAATGACAGCACTGACCAAGGTGCTCCAAGGAACAGGGGAAGGGGCCCCAACATCAGGAAACGGAGCAGAACATGGGAAGAGCAATTTTAGGTGGTTTATTATTAGCATTGAAATTTTTTGTGCCTAGACAAAGCTGCTTCTTCCTGTAATAATTAGATATGGGCTGATAGTGGCTCTTGGAACAGATTGCAAGGATTTCAACTATGCTTATAATAAGTTCTTGGCTTCATATATAAGGTGTATTTCCTCCTTGCCTATAAACAAATTTCAGTGCACAACAGTAGCAAATACATTTTAGAAGTTAAAAAAAAAAATAAATTTAAAAACATGCAAGTTAAGAGGATCAAGCACACAAGGAAAAGTTCACTCTCCTGCTGCTAGGGAGAAGATTCTGACAAAGCAGGGACAGATGCTTCTATCTTCTGAGGGAAAATGTCATCTATTTTGTTGTTGGTTTTGATCCTGATACCCTCCATGCTGTGGAAAAGCTGCTTGTGGGCTTTTCCTGAATAAGAACAGTGACATTTGATCTGAAATCTGTCTGGAACCAAGGCTGGGGATATGCATAAGGCTGTTGGTAAATATAATGCTTCAACATTTAAATAGTGTTGGAAGCCCAAATTTGGAGACTTTAGCTGAGCGCAGCCCCATCATCCCTATTAGAGAAACAAGAGAACATCCGAATCCTGTCTCCAACCAAGCATTTTATAACATAAGTTCTTTCTCTTTGGTTTGAATCTAGACATCCCTACTCAAGTCAAATTCTACTCTGCTACTGCCTCCAGATTTAACAAGAATAAAAAATGACTGCTATGACAGTGAGTATGACCAGACTGCAAAAATAGAAACAGAATTTCATTCGGATGCTCATCATTATTTAATCCAGCAACCAGCGGACATTAAAATTTCATTTTATGAGAACATATTTTTCTTTGGATTGAGTCCCAAATAATTTCATTCCCCAGTTATTGCATTGTTTCAGTGACAACATACCCACACCATAATTATCCTTAAGGGGGTCAGTGTGCATGTGGGAAACAAAGCGCTCATCAGCGGGTACCATTCTTAGTATCCATTTGCTTCTTTGGTTCCCTGAATCACTGTTACGAAGCATTTCCTCGGAGCTGATACTCATGTTTTAAACCATTATGTTTCCTACCATTTATAAGCATGTCTGAGCCAGAAATCATTCAGTGGCTGCTGCTGCTGCATCCTTCAGGGACAAAATGTTCTAAAGAGCTAATGTTGCTCTTTCATTAAGAAATCTATTCAGAACCACAGAGAGTGATTTTGACAGTGCAATTGGTAGCTGCTCTAGGGTAGGAGCTTGACACAAGTCCTATTTTAAGCAAAATGAATGTATGCTGTTTATTTAAAGAAGCAGAGTCAGTTACAGGTTTTGGTATGTGGACACAAGTATATACCTGTGTGTCTCCCATGCTCTGCCCCTTCAGATTGCCCAAAATAATTATGTCTTGATACAGGAAAAAAAAAATCTGCTGTTTCTGGCCAGACATGGCAGGAAGAGTAAGAAAGGAAAAAGAAAAAGAAAAAGAAAAAGGGAAAAATAAGAAAAAGAAAGAAAAGGAGATATTTCTACAAACCCAAGATCAGTCATTTGACCCTGAGAATCTCATGTTTTTCTAGCATGAACACACTTTGCTTTTTCAAATAGAATCAGAGAGTCATTGAGGTTGGAAAAGACCCTTAAGATCATCGAGTCAAACCATTAACTCAGCACTACCAGATTCACCATGTCCCTCAGAACCACATCTGTGCATCTTTCAACTATCAACAGCAGCCTGTGCCAGTGTTTGACAACCCTTTCGGTGAAGAAATTTTTCCTAATGTCCCACCTAAACTTCCCCTGGTGTAACTTGAGGCCATTTCTTCTTGTCCTATCACTTGTTACTTGGGAGACTGACCCCCACCCATAGGTTTTGGTGGGTTTAAGCATGAGCAGAGAGAGAAGAGAAGGACTTTTATTAAGGGAAGGTAAAGTGAAGGGCATTAAGGCTCAAAGTGACAGAATAGATTAACCACTTGCAAAGATGAAGAAGAGGATAATTCCACATTATGATTCTTCTGGTGGCAAAGCTAGTTTAAAAACACTTGTATTCTTAGCTGCCAGGCATCATGGTTTCTTCTTGTTGAAAGATACATGTAAGCAAAATTTCACTCATCATTGCAACACAGCCCAATAAGTTCAACCAGCACAGCCAAAGGTTATAAACTGTCACTTGGAGGTGGAAACATGAGCCAGGGTGGAAATGAGCAGCAAATTTCTATTTGGCCTCGTGAAGAAGAACGGGAAAGGGCAGCAACCTCTAGCGAGGAAGGATGGTTGCATGGCTGAACTGTGGTCTGGGGAGCTGGAAGAACCTGGATTCTGTCCCTGACCCTGCTACATAACCCATCACCTCTGTTACGATTGCATGAGAGAAATAGTGCTGAAAGTATCTCTTCAGAAAGGTGCAGTTACATCTCATTAATGCAAGTTTAATGGAAGATGGTATAAAACCACAGCATTGTTATCAGTCCCTCTCATCTTTATAAGTGTCACTGCACAGGTAATTGCAGACTTTCAAAATTAGATCTCCTGGTAGTGCTACCAAACACATGTGCTTGTGTCTTAGCAAAATGTTCTTTGTAAGGCTTGGAGATCAAAGACAGTCTGGGCTTGATTGGAAACCAATTATCTACTGCTGTGTGGACCTTTGAAAACTAACAGGATTTTTATTTCCTTTATCCTTTGATCCCCAAAATGAGCAATATAAAGATAAGGAAAAGCAGAACAAAAGAACAAATGTACCAAGCAAAGTGAAAAGGGAAAGCAAGGATGTGCCGATAGGTTACTTGGATAGATTTTTTAAAATATAAAGTCAGGATGCTGAGGAAACCTCAACAAGGTACAAACATAAGCTTGTATCTTTCAGCTCAGTGTCTTTGTAACTCAGAAAAATCACCTAAACACAGAGTTGCAATATGGATTACCCATGGATGTCCAGAGGAAGAATTTTTTCTTTTTTCTCTATATGCAACTGGAGTTACAGAATTACTTGTGAAGTTGATGTTACTTAAAGCATCATTTCTCCAGCAGTACATTGCTATACCTTTGATCTTATTGCCTAATTTCTTTAGTCTTTCTCCTACTCTTTTCCTGGTTTGGCTTCATATTCCAGGAGGACTCCCATGCCGACAAGTGTGCTTTACAGCTCCAGCTCTAACTTGTCGTTTCCAGTGCTGTCAGCAGATCATGGGCCAAGGCAAGTAGCTGCAGATCCATTCACTTCTGTAGCATTTCACCCACTTCTATGGCCCTGTTGTTACTTTAATTTTAGTTTCACTGTCTGGGGTCAGTCCTTGTGCTGAGACAATTAACACTGAGCATCTGAAATCTGATAGGGATTTAAAGCAAAGGGTGAGTGGTTGCCACCTGGTGAAAGGAGGAGAAAGGAGGGGGAGGATGAATGAGCTGGACCTTTTCCTTTTTCATCTGGCACACATTAGTGGATCAATGACTGAAATGGATGAGGGTGCTGCTGAAGTGTCACGGCAGTGTAATGATGTAGCTGCTATTAATGGCTAGAGCTCCAGCCCAGAAATTATAGTGGAAGAAATGGGAAAAAAAAAATATTTCTGAGGGCTCTGGGTGGGTGATTTGAGGATTGAAATTCAGTGCTTGTTTTCGTATTTCCTAAAATGGCTACTATGCACATTTCCAGAAGTCTGCCTGTTAGTTAAGGAGAGAATAAAGTCAATAAAGTGTATTTGATCACGATTCTCCTTCCATTCCCCATCTAAGGTACAAAGCATAATCAGCAATGGTAGCTCTCCTTTAAATCAAGATCTATTTCATGCTTTATAGCAAATCTGTTTGCAGTGAGGAAATGTACCTTCAGCCCTCTGGCTATCTGGATTTAGAGCAGATGTACAAAATATTATTGTTTCTATGGCCTGTGAACTCAGAATATTTCAAGATCAAATTCTTATTACTTTAAAATCACTGGAAAAACCATGGTTATCTCCAGGCAGCCTGGATCTAGACACAGTAAAAAAACCCACAACAACTGAACAAAGCAAACCAAAAATCCCACAACAAAAGCACCTCATCTTGCAAAACTGTTGAAAAGGACAAATCTGCTGTTCTCAGCTAAATCCATGACCTCAAGGAGGCTGTACCCTTCCACCAGCAGTGTGACCAATATCAGGACCCAACAGATTTTTTTCTGTATTGACTTTCCTTGGGCTCCCCTTCTCCTGCAGTAATTAGACAGGTCAGAGGGGAGAGCGTGAAGGGCGGGAGTTCAGCTCCCTCCTCACTGAAGATGATGCAAGGGAATGTCATCTGCCTCTGAGCCATTAAAAAGTGAATATACAGAAGGTGTCTAAAAGAGCAGTGCTTCCACTCACACCTTTCAGTGCCAATCTACTTTCTGCTGCCTGCTCTGAGGCTTTTCCCTTTGTCCCTGCTGCGGGTGGCTGCTGTGGCTGCCACTGAGGCTGTGGCTGCACTCTGTGAGCAGGCAAGGGGAAAGCATCCAGCATGGACTGGGTGAAACGGCCGACCAGACCACTTGGTGGTTAATAGCTGGTTCTGAAAGGCAGTTCCCAGGTAAAATCCACGGTGGTCAGGCCTGCCAAGGTGAGGGGAGCTCTGTCCTTCATGTGCTTGCATGATATTGCTGGTGCACCCATCAGTCTCCACTTTCAGCTCTTTCTGCTTGCCCAATTAATTCTCCTCAGCTCTCTAAGTGGAAGCTTCAATGCATGCCAAAAAGATTTTTCTCTAATTCCAAACTCCTAACTTCTATTCTGTGCTACCTAAATAGTGGAGGCTCTCTGATAAGGCAGCTCAGGGTTAGCAAGGAGAGAAGACCAGGAGGTAAACAACAATGGATGATCAGGCATAAATATTTCAGAAAAATGTGTCAGCATAAAAGGCTCAGCTGCAGCCATTCCTCCTGAGGGGTCGGGTTGCAAAAACCTCTTCCTCACTCCCCCAGTGCCTGCCTCCCTGGCTCTCAGGGACACATCCAAGTGCGTAATAAATTTGAGGGAAGCGGGATAGCAAGAATTTACTTTGCGCTAGTAAAACAGTTCCTATAATTCTGCCCTGTCACTGGCTAATTAAAGCTTACATGGCCAGTTCATCATCAGTCAAAGGCTACAAACCCCGCTCATTGCCAGGCAGTTCTGAAGCCATTAAATCCAGCCCGATGTATATCTGACTGTTTTATTGTAATTGAACTGGTTTGTGTGAGCCACGTTCCACATGGCTGCGTGGACACTCGCCAGCAGTGGTATCTAATGGTAATTGGCACATCAGCAGTTTGACCCTTTTCTAGCAGACTATTTCATGGAAGACGCTTCACTGGAACTGGTATTTATCTCAAAATGCGCATTATAGGGAAAAATCTGTAACACTCTACCCTAATGATCCAAAACACAGATTCAGTGTGCCCTGGGGATTTCTGCTGCACTGGTTCAAGGGGTTGCTGTCCCCGCACCGCTCCCAGCTTATCTGTCCCCAGGGCAGAGGCAGCAGAAGGGGATGATGCATCTGCTCCTCACATACCCTGGTTCCCAGGCCAGCTACTGCCCTCAGTACATCTGCCATATCCTGCAGGACCGTAACACAACCATGGTGCAGTGCAGGATGGACAGCCTGAGCTTTCAGCTTTGATGAGAAGGTGGGAACATCTTTGCTCTGCTTAACTTTAATGGGAGCTGGAATCTGAGTCCTCTTAAGCATCCTGTTAGTGCACAATATTGTGTTTGTAAAGATTAATACAGAACTTGTGAAATTACTGAAGACTGTGCAGCTGTGCAGTCCCTGAAAGTCACATTGGGCCCAAATATTATGTACACAGAAGTATCTTTAAACCACTCAAGCTGTGTGAGTTAGGGTACATGCCAGCTTGGGAATCTTCCTATGGATGGATTCAAGTAGTGCGACTACTCTGTAAATAAAAAGGTTGTTCACAGTCCAACTTCATCTACTATTTATGCTTTCTAAATGCGTAACAATCAGGTTGCCTGGTGAAAAGGAAATGGAGTAAAATCTCAAGTTCTGGGTTCGTTTGAGGGCTCAGGGGTTCCTCGTGTGCCCTTGAGAGCTCAGCCACCCTCAGTGCATCGCAGCCCTGCAGCAAAAAATTCTCATTGTGTTCCTGGAAGGAAACATGCCACCAGAGTCTCAAGGTTCAGAGACTTTGCTGCTGGAGTGTGGGGAATTTTAGAAAAGCTTGGTAGTACATTTAGTGTAAGACTTTAGATATCCAGAAATATCCAGCTGCCTGGCAAATGGTATGACCAAATTTGAATCCACATACAAGTAAACAATCTTCAGCCCTTCCTTTAGAGAGCTTGGTTTCATTGGCTGAGCAGTGTCTCCAAGCTGGATCTGACAGTGAACACCACTAACCCTTGTCTCAGGTTATTCAGTTTCTTTAACCACTGTATGGAGGAAAATGCTGATGAGCTTGCCATGATCATTGGTAATTTTTCCTTCTGGTTCTGATTATGCAGATGATACTACTAAAGAGAACATTAGAAAGTCAATCTAACAATCCAAAAGATACAACAAAAGCCTATTGTAAAAATCTACCTTTTTTTCTTTCTCTATCTGTATGTCTCTAACTCACATGACTATATATACATTCAAAATAAATCAACATAATTTTAAACTTCTTTGTGGGAGTTAGTTTCTTTACTTGATGTATCTTGAGAAAATACAGCCAGAATATAGATTTTCCTTGTCAGACCCACTGCTTGGAGATAAATTATTCATCTTTTGGTTTTACCTGTATTTTATTAATTTCAAATTAATAGTACAGACAATACTGGACAGTTACTGTTTCTTTTGGCCTTTTCCACTTAGCATGAGAACTGGAAAACTAAAGCTTAGCATATTCAAAAAGATTCAACAAAATGTTCCCTCTGACATTGTGTAACTGTCAAGTTTAGATTCATTTCACATTGAAAATAAAAGTAAATCTAATAAGTATTATTTGAAACTGTAAGGGAAAAAGCACAGAACAAACAGAGTGGTCACAGCTTCTTGTCCTCTACAGGTCAGCTGTGAGGATGTGACACGGTGTTAGATCACCAGTGCAAAAGAAGCTGAAACTCAAAAGAAAGTCTTGAAATAAGAAAGAAAAAGATGACTTGAAGAATTCCAGGTCACTATATTGTAGTTCTCAGAACATCCAGTTGCTCTGTAAATATTGCTTAATTAAATGTACTGGGATTGACAGCGATATTTAACTGCAATTGCATTAGAACTGAATCACTACCTGCAATATTAATTCCAGATACCACAGCAGAAGCAAACTAGGGGTAGGTCTGAATTTATGGTGCAGGTCCAAAAGCATCGAGTCAAAGGATAATATTAATTTATTACAAGGTCATACAGACCTCTACCTCCTTGATTCATGTTCTCTGCCCCCAGCTTTACAGAAGACCTGTGTAAAGGCCAACTGCTTAGTCTGAATGTCATGAAGAAGGATGAAGCAAATATGGTCACCCCTTCAAATTTTAGTTTCCTAGAGAAATCTGGTACTATATCAAAGAGATATTTATCTTGGATGCTGTGGGAAGGGAAAGGCATTTTGGTGCTTGGAGCCTTGGCTGAACAGCAAATCTGACATGACTACAAAAAAATGGACCTGGGATCTGTAGCAAATGAAGGTCTGTCAATCAGATGAAATGTCAGACTCTGCTAAACTAAATGGGCTTGTTTATCACTGTAATTATGTAGCCTTACAATGATAAGGGATTACATACACATGTCTCACTCTGTGCCAGGAACTATTCTGCAGAAATCCAGTAAATTTAATTGCAAGAGGAGGAAAAAAATTCCTCTATTTCATGATCTATCCACCCCAGCAATGATTACTCTGGGGAAATTCCCACCGAAGCCAAGCAGATGGTTCCTACCTTGTTGTACGCCCAGCTTATTTTCTTTTAAGCTATGAAGTGGTTTACAATGCCATTTTTCTCTGGAGCTTCCTTGCATTTGGCAGACTCCTGACTGTGTATGAATTCCTTTTTATTGTATATGTGAGTAAATTGCTTGGTTTCTTTGTTACCCTAAATAACAGATCCTACTTTGGATTCATACAAATAAGGACACAAATTGGGCAAGTATCTAGTCCAAACATGCTTTCAACAAGATGACTCCCACTGACTTTGTTACGAGGGAGTCAATAATCAGATTTAACGCCAATGAACCACATAATCTCTGGTGCATTCCAGAAACACCCATATTGACCTCTTAAAGACTTGTCTATGGACCAGTGTTGTGTATTGCTGCTTCTGAGCAATCCCTTCTTGTCTTTTTGCACAGGTACATAAGTTTGCAGCAAATTCAAACAGATGTTACTCGATGAGGGAGCTGCCTGCTGGTAACCTACAGGGGTCCTGAGAGCAGGATGAAATACACCTGGGATACTCTCCAAGGCAAACTTTGTCCTTGTGTCAGGAGCCAGCTCAAGCCCCACACACTGTTCAAGGGATGTACCCAGGACAGAGATGTGGTATTGTATTGTTCTCAGCAGAAAGGTAATTTTCTGCTATTTCTCCTTTCTTCTCAAAAGAATTCCAGGCTGGCAGGTCCCTCTGAAAAAATACCATGCAGGTTTTGGACAGCTGATGAACACTGATGACATTTTTCATGAAACTTTTCTTTAAGTCACATCTTTGTAAAACAGAAATGCCCAGATTAAAGGCTAAACCTAAATTGGCAGGTGCCTGGTCAGGGGATGGTATATACTTTATCTGATTTGAGACTACGTAGCTCCAAGGAGTTCTTTAGAGAGACATAAATCATTAATTCCCACAATCAGCTCAGAGCAGCCAGAAAAGAAGATAAAGTTCTATGTCTTTGTGCCACATATACCTCCAGGCATCTTCTAACAGATTTCTCTGCAGTTTGAATTCAGCTACTTCAGAGTCAGAGGCAAAGAGGGAAGCTGTGTTTGAAAGCAAAGAAAATAGCTGAAATTTCTCATGAGATATAATTTAAAATGGACGTTGTTGGGGAAAAATAAAAAAGATATTTGCAAGCACTGTGGCATATTTTTTCTCTGATATCCACTGAGAGCATACACAGTACCTGGATGACTTAACCTGTGACCATTATTTATGGTAACCTACTTTTTCCCCAGGGTGAATGCCTGAATTCGAGTCTTCCATTTATCGCTAAGTGCACTTCTGGGAAGGGTAAATAGAACAGCAAAGGCCTGGATCCGTGGGCGAGAAGCACACAGCAATCAAAAACAGAAAGCAGAAAAGTGGCTTTAAGTGTCCACTTTGGTCCCTGAGCCTGGACTGGCTGCATGAGGCTGGCCCCAGGGAAATGAGGAGACCCCGCAGCTTGCTCACTCTTCCAACAGTTTGCTTCAATCTCCCGCATTTTACTGTGGAATGAAGAACCCCTCTGCAGGCTTTGGGGAGGAAAACATTCACCCAGGAATGGCTCCAGCACAGTGATTTGTGCGATGCAGTGATGTGCCACACAGCATCTTTGATGCAGAATTGCTGTGATGATCAAAGCAAGTTTAATCAGCTCAGTGGTTTCTAAGTGTTTGAGCCTCTTCTGCCTGCCTGTAACTGCCTGGGATGTCGCCTTCACTTTGGACAGCAACGATGCAGGGAAACCAGTAATAGCTCCGTGGCCAGCCTTCCCCTAGGCGTGTTTTCACCCTCATCCTTCAATGGGAGGACAGATGGAAATATGAATTAGGAGTGGGAGATGTTGCCAACTCTACCCGTTGAGGGAAGGGCTTCTGAGGGAAGGTCATTCTATCTGCTCCCTGACCCATGAAACCTCTGAAATGAGCTTGGGAGATTTTCAGAAACCTTTAGGAGCATGTGCTTGTAAACGGAAGCTTGGCCTACCAGCATCAAACAAGGCTGTTGCTTTGGCTGCTGACCCCAAGCACAAAGCACAACTGCTTTTGGAGACATGATGGTGATTCTCCGACACACAAGCACCTTCCTGTGAACATCTGGTCTGGCTCTGCTGCCATTTTATACTGGTCAGAAAAACACGAAGCTTTCTGGAGGAAAGTGAGGGTACTGTGTTACTGAATCTCACAAACCCCACAACTTTCAATCTTTAAACAGTTGCACTTGGAAGCCAAATCTGGATGCATGCTTCTGAAGAGGAAAGCGGATCCTCTGTTAGTTGTCTGAACCATTAAGCAGTACTTAAAAGAAAGGAATAAGTCTCACAAGTCTTGTTTAAAACAAGCTGCTATTCTAAGTTTCATTCCTCCCCCAGCTGGTATTTCCTGCTCTCCAAAACGCCGGGGAAAGCTAAGGCAGTATTTAATGGCATTTATCTGAGGAAGAGGAAATCTTAAACTCTGCTCTGGCACAAGGAGCGTGGGTGGCTGGAGGAGCTGCTCTGGGGGTACCTGCCCAGCAGCGTGCTGTGCAGACAGCCCTGCTGAGGGAACAGCAGACAGGCTGATATTCCACAAATCTGCCTCTGCCATGTCCAAGACAAATCTAATTTAAACTTTATTTTTGAGGATTGCTGTGGGGAAAAGCCTTGCCCTTGTTTTCTGCGCAAGAGGTAAGTTTCCAGCAGTTGGATCTGGTGGCCATGGAGCAGTTACTGTAACTGTTCCACTATCACTGAAAAAAAAAATTATTAATTTGGCAATCAAATAACAAATTTCTTTTAGAGTCCCTCTCTCTCATTGCCAGTATCGAATGGGCAGGTTCCTGTATTAACTTTCTGAGTTGTAGTTTGCAGCAGTTCATTTATTCCAACTCTTTCCCCACTTAAGCTTTTTTGGACTGAAACGTCTGTAAGCTCCTTGCAGTTCATTCACTGGGGCTCTCAGTTTGGCAGAGTTTCAGACCGACGCCAGGACGGCCACGGCCATGGGATTTTTTTTTAAGGACGTTTAGTTCCTGCCATCTGTCTGTTGGCTCAACTCAAAGAAATTTAGATTGTGTTGCCTTCCCAAAGTTGTTTTTTCCCCCTTGGACGGCTGTCAGGATATGCAATCTGTCTCTGTGAGTGTTCCAGTGAGACAGCACTTGAGATGTGATAAAGTGCCTCCGACTCTTACACATGTAACTTTATTTCTTAATAACAGGTGATGCTAATGATGCAGTACCACGCACACCACCTGACAGGCAGCGAGTACAAAGAGATTCCAAGCGTTTAATGGGAACTTACTGTGTTTTAGGAACAGTGTCACGATATTTCCTATGCTATTTCCTCATTTTGGCCTTTTAGACCAGGTTGTTTGGCCAAGCTGAGGTGTGGTGAGTGACCAGTTTTTGTGCTGCCACTCCTCTGGCGTGGGGCTTTCCACAGTTGGGCTGTGTCACTCAGTGGTGCAGGCAATGAGGAAAAATGGGTGTAGCTGCACTACTTCTGGGGTCCTCTTGATTGTGTGTAATGTCGTTACACCTCCACTTTATGTTTGTTTATTTTCCCCTGAGACGTGGTGGTGTTGCACTGATTCTCCAGTACCCCTCCTTGTGAGCCTGGGTTTAACCCCTGTTGTTAGACAACCAGCTGGTCTATAACACCTCCTGGAGACAAACCTCAGAGGCAGTGCCCTAGCTACCTGATCCATTTTGATGCTGGGTATATGTACGTACTCCATTAAAGGTTTAAACTCAGAAGTGGTTTATGAACCTTTCCCGTGAGAACAGGAAATCTCTACTAGAAGATAGGATCAGAGGACACAAGTCTCCTTAAGTGAGCTGTTCTTATGAAATTTCTGCCTTTGTGAAACTTTGAGATACATCTGAACTGAGCTGTATTTCGGGGTCCTGTTTTCAGATATGACTTTTAAGAATGGACATTCCCAGGGATGAATCTGAAGGTATGACAGATTCTGTCTGTTTTAGTAAATAGATCATGAGCCCACCAACATTTAAGACATGATTTTAGACTCCGCTTGAGGGGCCACCTAGGCTTAGATTAGACCTTTTACCTTACAAGGTTTATTTACTTTAAAGACTCTAAAACTATTACATTGATAGTGTGTTTCTGGATATAACCCATACGAAAGAGACATTTAGTTTATAGAATGAAACCATAAAAATCTAAAAATGAGACAGTGGAGTGCAGCTGGTTAGTATCTGTGTTCTTGTCTAATTGTCAGTTTTTAAAAAAGTTCTGTCTTAGCTAGAAAATACAGTCACTACTCTACCAAAAGAGATCTTCCCAGTCTTACTTCATTGCAGGGCTCCCATTTTGTATATATAGTCGAAGTCAAACTAAATTATCTTTGTTTTTAGCTGACTGCAGTATTTCTGCAGAGAATGATTATAAATCTGCAACAGATAAAAACTAGAAGTTTTCAGTTTCAATAAAAATCAGTTATTTTTTAAAGTGGGGAATAACAACAAAGAGACACAAATTAGACAATGTAGGATTCAGATAAATTTAGGGTTACAACAGCTCTCTTGCCCTCAGCCAGTACAATGAATAATTTAGAGCCAAATGTAGGGGCACTCCAGGACTAAAGCATTGCATTACCTAATTTCTGTTGTTACTCTGAAGTGTAAGCAGCAAGCTTATTAAATATGAATGGAGTAATCAGACAAATTCTATGACTATGTGCGCAAGCTTCTCATTAATGTTTCACAAAGAAGCATCAAGAAAGGCTAAATAGACTACACTGGATTTAAAAGTAATAAATATACTCCAGAAGCAAAGTAACTTAATGACCTTCTTATGAACAAGAGGGCTTAAACCAAAAGGATACTCAAGCAGAGTGTCCTTATTGAAGCAGTAACTCAAGCAGACCATCTTTTGCACATCTCTATTCACCTCTTGATTATCATTTGCCAGAATAACGTTGCCACAGTATGTCCATTTAGTGCCTCTTTTTGATGCTACATTTATACACTGGTAGTCTCAGCCACCACAGCCTACCATGATTTTATTGCAGCACAGGGTGGTTGCTGTAAACTGGCTTCTTACTAGGACACAGAATGTACCTTCAAGCCAAGTTAGCAATTAGGGCATGATTTTGAGCATCCTTTACCTCTCACTGACTTAAACAGATAGCACTCCTGGGATCGAGCTCTTCAGCTGTGTAAGTGAACACTGCTTCAAAGTGCCCTTCTGAGCTAAAAGAAAAAAATACTTTGGCCTTCTTTCAGCTTTCCAGGAAGGAGTTTTCAACATCTAACAGGGGAAAACATTCTTTCTTTTAGGTTAGGGTTTTTTACATTTGAGATTGGATGCACTGATTTTCCTTTCAGAAGTGGAATGTGAATAAGGATACCACGCACAGCAATTTCTTTCCTCATCTAACACTTTAAACAGAGGTTCAAATTAAACTGAGTTTAAAGTGGAAAAATCTCAACTAACTTTCTAGGTGATATCGGATTTATAGTTCTAACAAATAGAGTCTTTTTTCTAAGTGAAAATATTTCTGAATAAACTTCTCATTATCATTTCCCCATAGTGATTAATACAAAATGCAAACTTTCTCTTTGCCCATCTGTCTAGACAATATCCTGCAAGATAAAAAAGCCAATGAAATAATGATACAAATAGATGAAAACCTGGAAGAAATGTCAAAAAAATGACAAATACTTGACTCCATTTTACTTTCTTATTTCAAAGAAAAGTGTAGGACTTCAGATGTGGCAGGCAAAAACATACTCTCATCTTAGGGTTGTTCATTCTCCATGATCAAGATATGGGATAACCCAGAGGGAGTGGAATATTGATCTAGGTTTGTGTGCTGGTCAAAATATTTATTACATGGTAAATATGGAACATCATTTTAATGATTGCAACCCAACATGAAAAAGCAAAACCCTCATCATCTTTTTGATCTCCTTATTTCTAACAGAGTATCTATAAAATCACAGTCTTTCTTCTCCCCCCAGTTTTAAGTCCAACTTTACAAAAATAAAAAGCAGACATTATCAATTTAATCTTACAGTTGGCAATTAGCATCTTTACAGACTCCAAAGCCTAAACAATCAAAAGTTGAATAATTCATGGCAAATGGAACACTTTCTGTCAACAGTATTATAACGTGCATTAGAGAGATACTTCACTGCCTGGAGGTGCTTGATTATTGATTCTGAAGTTCTCATTAGTGATGCAATTGGCAGCCCCCACCCATGGGCAATGGCTACTTTTGTTTGTTTGCACTTCTGAATTAATTGGAACTAATCCATGGTTACCTGTGCTAATTTAGGGTGAGAGTCTGCCAATAAAAAAGGATGGAGGAGGTGTGATATGGTTCTCATGCCTGGAGGTTCTCTTCCAGGCGACACTTGCCAGAGTGGCCACTGACACCTCTGGCCAGGGAACACAGTGAACACCTCCTCAGCTCCAGTTTCATTCTTGGACAATGGATAGAAAATCTACAGCTTTGACCTTCCTATCATAGGTGTTTGCTTGGGCTGGTGATGTTTACAAGTCTCTCACAGCAAAGAAGGTGTAAAGCTAGGCAGATATAAGGAGGTGAATGATCAGGTAGAAGATGAATATGGAGAATGTGTCTTTCCTTGAAAGAGTAAAAGTCAAAAGGAATAAATCTTACTAGGGAACAAAAGAAAGCAGGTGGCTTGGAGAAAACTATCAGGTTAGAGTTAGGTTGAGAAAGGCCAGTTTCTGCCTGTGTGTGGGATAACTGTTGTGGGGGTGCCTCCAGTTAAAGGAGAGACTTGTTGATTGAGGTCATGTCTGGGAGGAGGTCATCTATGTAAGTCTTCATTTTTTTTGGCATGAAAAGCCTGAGATGCTTAGCCTCTGCTCTTTGTAGGGCTTCTGGAAAGCCCTTCTCCTTCAGTGTGAGGAGAGAGATTTCTTTCTTTTCATGAGCATGCGTTAGACCAGATTGCTACATTTTGGGCTGTAACTCCAAGACCCTAATGTGGAGTGAACCTTCATCTCTGTGCTTCTTCTAAGTGCCTTTTGCAGAAGTGCTTTGCAGCTGGCTGTTTACTTTCTTGCTGTGAGTCACCCAGTGTGGGCTATTCTTGGGAAGGGTATGAATACTTGTCAGACTGAGAGGAAAGACTAATAAGTAAATAATGACATGTGCTATCCTACTTCTGCAGAGAATTATTCTTTTCCCCAATACTATAACTTGTGTGCTTGTCCAGTAGACCTCTAAGAGCACCCATGCAATGGAAGATGAAGGGCACAGGGAGAAAGAGAAGAGCTATCAGGCAGCTTCACTTGCAATAAATGAAGTGTCAGGCAGCCAGGAAAGTGTGATGAGGGCCCGAGACTGCTGCCACCATCTATCCTCAGCTCTATTAATGATGCTACATGACCTCACTGGTGCAGAAAGAGGCTGTCTAACTGTGGCCAGGAGGCCAAGCTTTGTAACTTGTAAAGAGATCAAAAATGTAAATCAGGTGCCAAGAATTTTGAGAAGGAATGAAGAGCACAACAGAAAGGTCTTGTCATGCCGTGCTATAAAATGGCCATATTTTAACTGCTGAGTAAAATACTGCTCACCTCCTATCAAGAAGGATGATATAAAATCTAAAAAGAGATGGAGAAGATAGTTGCACTCATAATGAAGATTACAGACAATAAATGGCCTCTGTCTGAGAAGTGACTGAATAGAAAGCTTCAAAAAGACTTAATAGGATTCTCCAAATTGAGAAGAGACAGACAAGGGGAGAGTGAGATATGATTTAAGGCCTTTCAAATCATGAGAGAGAGGGAGGAAATAGATGAGTGCATTTTTCATTTTTCATTGTGCTAGAATCAGGAGATAACTAGTGCTAGTCAAAGTACCTCAAAAGAAAGACAAAATAAATAGGACACCTTCATACAACCTCCAAAAAACTTGGGAAAGTCATTGCCAGAGAGTAAAAGCTGAATGGATGTATGGCTTCAAAGCAATTAGACAGGTTAGGCAGTGGATGGAAAATTCATTGATAATGGTTAAACAAATTAGTCCACATTGGAGCTTTGGCTACAAATGCTCCCAATTGCTGATAACAAGAAGCTGGGTATGTAAGGGAAGAAGGAAACTCCTTGCAGTATTCGTTCTTATGCTTTCCCTAAGCTTTTGCTACAGGCTTCCAGTAGTGGGCTAGGGACCTGAAAGGACCCAGTTGTTTGTGCACAGACCACGATGTCTCTGCCACCACTGAAGCCAGAGCACATTGAATCTGGAAGTGCAGGAATGTTTTGGAAGAGAAGCTTTTAACTCTCCACAGATGAGGGCTTCATAGGCTTTACCTTTTATGTATCAAGAAAATGACACAATATTTATTTAACTTTGATGTGACTTTAATGTTAGACGTTGAAGGTGGCTTTTTTCTGGAGTTACAATCTGTTCCTTCACTCAAATGAGGTGAGAAAAGGAGGCCATTTGAAGTGTTGCAGCTCAGGTATTCTCTTTGCTGGGCATCCATTTCACAAGCCGTTAATCAGAGTCTCTATGTGGGCCCACAAGCTGCGAACGACTTGCCAAAGGGTTGATTATGAACACATTTATCTGAATGCTGAAACTGTGCAAAGCCAGTTGAGAAAACAGGTATAAATCTGAACTACTAGTGAAGCTACAAATCTTTTTTTTTCTTTTCCTTTTCCCAGTATCTTCAAATCAAGATTGAATGTTTTCTATGAAAACACACTCAGTTCAACTCATACTGCTTAATTTATTTTCTAGCCATGGCATTTAGCAGCTTCTCAGATTTAATAGCATCCAGGTCCTTTTAACCTTATGTTCTGAATTTAGAAAGGGGCAGGTTGGGTTTGAATTGTCCATATAAACAATCCCTCATGTGACGCCTTCTTTCATATGCACATCTGGTGTGTTCTTCGTTGTTCCTAATTAGGATGCAGTTTCTTGGAAAATTAGTTCTTTGACAGCAACTGTAACAAGAAACTGCAAATTTAAACAAGAACTGAGAATCCCACTGAGAGTCTTATTAGCAACAAAATCAAAGATCTGCAAAATGTATTTCGTTTTTCTTCCTCTCAGCATCACTGAATTTTCTGATTCCAGACTATGTTTAGTCCTCTGTCATTACAGACACACCTGGGTGTGTATCAGGGATTAAAAATAATTTCCCAGTCCATAATAGATCTGTCCTCACTTACTATGTTTAGAAAAGGTCCATAAGGAGCAATTGAAATCATACTTGTATCATATTTCTTCATAGCTCAAAAACTTGTGGGACCTACCAGTGATCAGGAAAAATTGCTGTTCTCTTGTTTAGCTAACTGCCAGAACTGTATTTCACATAAAGAAGGAACAGCTAAAAACATTTGGATCCTACTATATTTTGTCCAGCTCAAATTGACACTATAAATCTTCATTAAATCAGCTAACCAAAACCTCTACTCATCTAAACCAACCCTCTAATATCAGAGACGCCAGAATAAAGGTGGGGAAAAAAATTCCTAAAAATAAACAAAAGTGTAGACATAAAATCCAAATTGGCATAAACCTTAACAACCAATCTTGTTCTGAACAAAATACAAAAATCTGTTCATGAAATACTTGCAGTTTAGAAACCTTTTCTCATGGGGAGAATGACTAACAACAATTGGCAGACCTAGGATTAGTGGATGTCATGGGTAGTTATATCTTTCCCTTGCATGCAATAATTGACATTCTTTTTTCAAAATTGTTGCGGTTCAACAAGGAACTGAGGAAGCTACTTTTGTTCAGAAGAGCCACTCACATATGATGAATTATGTGCTTTGTGCCTATCTGAATGTGGCCGGGTGAACTAATAAGTTGAAGAGTTATTTATCTGTGCCTTATTATCCAAACAGATGGAACAGTTAGAGGAAAAGAATTCTATGTATTTCAGGCTTTGGTAGCTCCTATTACAGACAAAATTCCACTAGCTGACAGGGGAGCAGTTTACACATCTAGGATGTAAACTTTGAAACAGCTGCAACTCTTTGTTTTTACAGGAAGAACATGAGCTGTGACTGACCTCCTTGGAACTATGTGCTCTGATCTGGATAGAGACGATAAAGCTGGAATCATCAAGTGAACACAAATGCAGAAGTGGCCTGTTGCTACTCAATCTACTTTAAAGGCTGCAACGCAGCATCATTTTCTTCTGCATTGTGGTCTGTGAGCATTGCCTCGGAAAAAGCCAGTCTGAAAGCACACACAAAAAAATGGAGGATCTTTGTGGAGAAGGTAGAAGGAAATGTTGTGTCCTTGTTCTGCACAAGCGAGTCACAGATTTCTCCTCTTCTGCAACAGCCCTCATTTGTTCTTTGTGCAACAGCTACTATCCATTATCTCTTCTCTATAAAGTATAATTGCAGCAGATCCTCGAGGCATCACTTTGTGCAATTCCAGTGACCTGAGTGGAGGATTTGGCCTGTCTCTACTAGACCTGTCGTGTTCCATGCACAAAGCAACATTATCTCTTCAGCCATTTACTGAGTCCCTTTATTAGGGCTGCAAATAAAGTCAGTAACTCTAATCATGCTTTTGGTTGTTGTGGATCCTGGCTTGGCTAGGAATCATTGGAGATAAACATCTCATTTCAAATAGGCTACTGAGCAGATGGTAATGACTTTTAATCATAAGCATTAGGCAAATCTGCAATAAAGCTCTTGAGATGAACAGTTTGGTACATCATTCCCACCATTTTGAACGCTGAATAACCTGCCCCATGAAGAGAGCCTTGTGTGATTTATGCACACATATACTTCCAGCTAAGTAAATTACTGAGAGTCATTAATAGTTTTTTACAATTCTTCTTTTGGGCCCTTACCCAATGCCCACTGAAGTCAAAGCAAACCTCTTATTTCTAAGTCTTCAAAGACCCCATCTGCTGCAATAACAAGGTGTTGTGTTTTAATTGCTGATGCAGAAGTTTAGTTTAGGAGACCTCAAGAACTTCCTGCTCAGTACTACAAATGAGAGTAAGGGGTAGTTTCCACAGACACCTGAAAACCTGTCTTCACATACACACAAAAAAAAGCTTTTTGCAATTTGTGAAACAGTACTGGGGGTCAAACACTGACCTTTAGCTCATACCCTGTGTCTGTGTCAGGTTAATTACATCATTTTAGACAATTCTCTGCTTAGGTCAGTCCTGAGAAGGCAGTACAGGGAGTTTTTTCATAGTCCTCATCTGCAGCTGCATCATTGGGAAGCTGAGGTGCTCTTTGCATTGACGATGTCTTTATGCCAAAAGTAGAGCTCTCATAATCTCCCTCTGATCCTTTGCAATGTTTTCAGAACAGTCCACTGACCCAGTGATACTGCTGGACATGGTGGTGCGACAGGTTTGCATTTCAGTCCTTGGGCTCCAATCTCCTTGCATGGAAGCCTACTAACATTTCTTAATAATCATTTTTTCAGTAATCAGTTTTTCTTGAGCTTGCTTACAGAGCAATCTGTGTTTAAGCTCTTTTTAGCAAGGAATTGGCAAGAATAGTTTTCAACTGGCTAGCCTGATTGAACCATGTCTGCAACAAAACTCCATCATAGTTTACAAGATGCCTTCCACAACTCCACTTAAATTTTAACTCCTTGTAAATCAGTAGCAATTTTCCCGCTGACCTTCTAACCAAGTGTGGCTTTGCCATTTTATCTTCTGGAGATACTCTCTGACACCTCGTTTCCATGTCCTGCAAAGACAGCCACCTGTACCACCCACCAGGGAATCCACCCTTGCAGCTTACAGTAACAGCAAATATTTCCACAGCCAGATTACAGCTACGTAGAGGAGACCTAAGTAAATAAGCTGCCTGATTAATAATATGTACAAAGGGTGTGCAGGTGGCTAGAAGCCCATCTCATGGATGCAGTGGTGGCAGCTTGCAGCTGGAGGCTCTTGAGCCCCATGCAGCTGCTGTGGAAGGCGTGAGAAGGCACAGAGTGAGCTGCTGACTCTGGTATGGGCTGAAAAACCACATAGGGACCTTGATCCTGCTCTGTAGGGACAGCCATTGACTGCAGCAGGAAGATTTACTTCTCTCGAGCTCCGGGAAGGAGCAGGAACATGCATAGCCCTGAGCTAACCATGTGTTTGTTTCCTCACGGCAGTGTCTCTTCATGGTTTCATCGGAGGGTGGTTACAAATGAATAAATTAAATGCACGAATGAAACTTCCAAGCTCTCGGTGTCTTGCTCAAACAGAGCTCTCATAGTTACCTTGGGAGTGTTGTCAGAGAAATGAGTCTGTATAAATCTGGGCTCAAGAGTGAAACTGATACGCTGTACTATGGTACAGAGAGGGGAGACCCGAAGCAAGCCTGCCTTCCCAGGACCCTCTCATGAGACACATGAAAGCAGGAAGATTAATGGGCTCGGCAACTGGTCACCACAACATAATTGTTTCGAGTTGGGCAATCTAGGTATGGCGACCAATGACCTGTGTGAGGGGACAGGCTTGGGTTGGAGACCCTCCCAAACAACACCTACAGCGAGACCCTGTGTCTGGTGGAGCCACTTCAGGCCACCTCGCTTGGGCTGAAAGACTGCCGGGCTGGGTTGGGGGAAGCCGGGCTGGGCTGGGGGGTGCCGGGCCGGGCTGGGGGTACCCGGTTCCAATCACAGCCGGCTTTCCTCCCGGCCGGCCGTCGGCGACTACATTTCCCAGCGGCCCCCGGGAGGGCTGGGCCGGGCGGCAGGGCTTGCCGGGAGCATGGCTGCCAGAGAGGCGGGAGGTGCGGTGCTCGGCAAGTCCGCTGATAAACTCTTCTCCCTGAGCGGGCTGTTCGCCGTGTACAAGCCCAAGGGGCCCACCTCGGCCGGCGTGCTCAACCTGCTGCGGGAGCGGCTGCTGGCAGGTAGGCGGCCGGGCTAGGCCAGGCGCAGGCTCCGCGGGTTGGGCCCCAGGCCGAGTTTTGGGGCTAAAGCGAGGAAATGGTGACGGGGGGGTGAGGGGAGGCGCTGCCCGCGGACCCAGGGCAGGAGCAGCCCGGTCTGAAGAGAACACGCCTTTACCGTCGAGAGTTTTGGCCAGGGATGCCCAACCCGGGGTGGGTGTCCTGTGGCAGTGTGTGTGCTCCTTAGGGTGCCAGGGCCACTGTACCCATTCAGAAAACTAAAGGAGAACTGGGTTTTGATGCGTATTTTTTTTATGGTAGTTCCCAGCCATGGCATGTCCCAGACTGTGGAATGGAGCCATTCCTGGACACGTTCTGGCACGCTGCATGGAGCTGGTGGGTCCCTGCAAGCCTCAGCGTGTTGGCCACGCTGCACGGTGAGCTATAAGGCCGGATTCACCCCTGGCTTGTTTGGGGCTGGCATCTGTTATCACCTGAGGTGCAGCATGATGTGAACCTTCGTGTTGAGTGGAAATGAGCCCCAGCAGAAGCTCCAGTCCTGCAGCACACAGTGCAGGTGACCCCAGCTTGCTTGGAGAGCTGTTGAGCATGGTCCCAGGGACAGTGTGCTCCCATCTGCCACAATGGGTGTCAGCAGCACCTTTGCAGCACAGCACTGGCAGGATGTTCTGCTTCAGTCCTGCTTATTGCTATTAAAAAAAATAAATTTAAAAAATCACCATATGAGTGGAAACCACAATGTTTCAAGGTGTTCTGGTGAACAGCAGGATGACCATGAGCCAGCAATGTGCCCTTGTGGCCAAGAAGGCCAATGGCATCCTGGGATGTATTAGAAGGGGTGTGTTTAGTAGGNGTTTGAAAGTCCTAGGCACAGACTGCAGAAACTGCTTTTTCTGAATACAGGGAAGCCTGGGTGTCAGATATTAGGGGAAATAAGTGTGATCATTGCAAAGGTGTGAGGGACTGTGGCCTGGATTCTCTTTATAATGGATATAGAGACTTGATTGTCTAATCTGGGCTTTTGGGCACTTGCTGATGAAATGAGAACATGTTTTCAGACTGGTGACTGCTTATTCAGGCTGATTTACTCTATAGTGAACTGTAGGGTAGGCACAGACTTCAATTCAGCTTTTTATTGAAGAGATTTATCTGGATCACGTCTGATTCCCTAATGTGAAAGACATAATGGAGAGGTAATAGAAATAGGTGAGGGGCTTAGAGCATTTGTCATACTTAATACTAATAAATAAGGCATATTGGACTCTGTGAAATTCCTGGAGTCACCAGCTGCATAGGAAGTGTGGTGGGTTGAGATGTTCTGGCAGCTTGAAAGCAGCAGTGAGTGAGTTCAGTTTGTTGCAGAATTTCCACAGGGCCATGTGTATGCAACTAAACCTGTTTCATGAAAGTAAATGCAACAAAAAATGCTCAGATTATGTAGCATAAAATTTGTGTATAATAGATGATTTTGTGAACTCTGTTAATAGTTCTTGCATGCTTTGTTAGTGAAACTTCACAGGTAAACTCTCCACCAGGTTTTCTAGTATTTTCTGAATATCTGTTTATAATGGCATATAAGGTTTGATTAGAATCTAAGTGAAAATAGCCTGCAAACTGAGATTGAGAGTAGACCTAGATGAATCAGTGGTCTTATTCGGTACAGCAATTTCTGCGCTACTAATTCATAGTTTAAATAATTGATTTTTATCTTCAGCAGTCTGGAAAGTTGTGCTATTTTTCCTGTGTTCTAAGGTTATCTTATAATGCTTCCTTTCAATTTCTATTTTGCAGAAGCTGGTGTGCAAACAAATGAGAACAAAAGAAATAAGGTTTTGAAAATTGGACATGGTGGAACTTTGGACAGTGCAGCAGCAGGAGTTCTGGGTAATGAAAAATATAACTGCAGTCATCAGAAGATAATTTCAGGAGACATTTTCATGCCTACATGAAAGCAGAGGTGGAGGAACAATTTGGGATACACGTGGCAGGCTTTGTGGTTTTGGGGGAAGGACGGGTTACTGTGGAAGAGTGGTCTGGGTTAAATTTCCTCTGCATATGCTTTTACATGCATATAACATATTTCTTAGCAGAAGGCTCTTAACAGAGTATTTTGCTTCCCCCCAGCAACTCCTGAAATAACTTGTGGGTTATTACATGAAAATACAGACTCTTATGTAATGAATTCTAAATTACCTCAGAAATTGATGGCTTTTTTCTAGTCAAGCTGGGTATTTATAGTCATCATAATTTTCTGAAGTATTTGTTCTTAAACTAATGCTTTTCTGGGATTTTGAGGGTTGTAGTACTCTTCATAGGAAAGATGTATAGGAACAGTTCAGCTGCTTTTTTGGAGGCTCAGCACAGAAACAGTTTTCATGTCCTGTCTGGCTTAATAAAGAAGAGTAATCAAAGAGGTTTTGTCTTTTAATTTTGGTAGCAATCCATTTATTGAATCCCTTTGTTCTATTAAGGATCAGTATGTGCCAATTGCTTGTGTTGAAAACAGCTGTGGATGTGGATTATTTCCATATCATACATATCACACATCATATCATACATACAGTGGCCTCAAGTAGCACCAGGGGATGTTTAGTTTGGACATTAGGAAAAATTTTTTCACTGAAAGGGTTGTCAGGCACTGGAACAGGCTGCCCAGGAAAGTGGTTGAATCACCATCCCTGTGTGTGTTTAAAAGCCATGTAGATGTGGTGCTGGGGGACATGGTTTAGCAGCAGACTTGGTAAAGTGGGGTTATAGCTGGACTTGATCTTAAAGGTCTTTTTCAGCCTAAAATGATTCCATGATTGTCACCGACAGTTTTGTTGATAAGTAACATGCAAACTACAGCTTGCTTAAATCGTAGCCTTGTAGCTGTACTTAGCTAGAAGAAATAACAGCAATACTTTTTTTGGTATTGAAAATCAACAGGTACAACTATTAGTATACATTGAAAGTAAATCCACTGCATTCTGGAGTAATGACTTCTCTCAGGAAGAGCTGTGCTTCAAGGGGATGTTGTTTGCTGAGACAGTTGCTAGCAGAGGCCTACAGGCTGGTAATTGTCTGTCACATGTGAACATTGCAAGCAATGTTCTTGGGCTAGAGGCAAGCAGAGGCTGCTTTAGTTCCAATTTCCTGTACTGTGTGGCTGCTCAGTGGAGGATACTGTGTGTGCTGCTGAAGCATACATTTTCCTTTCACACACATCTTCCCTCGGAGTATGCCACTGCTCATTGTGGTAAGTCAACAGCATTGATCCATAGGAAAAGAAAAATCACTCTTGCTTCTTCATTGCTTCTCCGGCTGTTCTCTGGTATCCAGCAGTCTCCAAAGACTGCTCCTCTGGCACGATAAAAGTACTTGGACTTGATGTGCTTGATAAAGACAGAGAAGTACATCACCTTGATATGCTATGGATCAATTAAGTAAAGGCACAGGATCTTTCATTCCACTGACATACAAAATACACAGAGAAAAATCGATGGAAAGGACAGAACTGGAGAGGAGTGGGAAAGGGAATGTGACCAGATTTCTTGTGGGTTTGGATAAAATAATGAGAAAATGTGTGCTGCTTTTTCGGATAGAGTGGTGGGGCAGAAAGCTTGCTTTCCTCATGGGCAGTAGCATAATAGAAGTATATAGTTTCTGAAACCTCTAACCTTTCATGTATATGTGGCATGTGATGGCCCTGCACTGGTAGGCAGCTGGAGTGACTGCTGCCTGAGAGAGAAAATCTTTTGTCTGTCCCCATCTGTGGCTTCCATTGCGTTTGGAAGGTGGTGGGAGCTAGGACTCAACTTCTACTTCTCAACATTGGGTCTCATATTTTAGATGCAAGAAGCAAGGAACTGTAGGTCAAGTCTTAGTGAATATCTTCTTTTAATATCATCTAGGGCTGTGGTTCCTGTTCAGTGTTTCTTGCTGTACAAAAGAAATTGTAAATATTTGGCTTGTTTCTGTATGGCAGTTATGAATTATACTTCCATAGTAGAATAAAAGGTGAAAAAGTATCAAAATTAAAAATTCAGTTAAGCTCTGTTACACTCTGTGTAGTCTGGCAAGTTTAGTTTATGCCACCTTTCAATAATACATATGCTATACAAGCTGACAATTAGTGGGGAAAACTGTGTCTTGTTCACAAAAGCATTCAATGTTGCTTTAAAATCACTCTATTGAATCTCTTGACACTTCAACATCAGCTAATTTCAGCTCAGCAGCTAAAGTGCCAGTGATGTCATCATGTTGCAAGTTCTTGGTTATAAAGTTTTATCTCTGTGTTTATCTTCTTTTCTCAGCCTTGTTGCAGCTCTTTCCTGTCTGGCAAATATGACAGGAACAGGCTGAGCTGAAGGTACACAAAAGCAGGTGTTACTAAAAACCCTCAGGAACAAGAAGAGAAGTAATCGAGAATTAGAAGTAATCTAGAGAGTCTCAGAGTGTAATGATTAAGAAGCCTTAGAGCACAAGTATTTGTTTAAAAAAAAAAAGGTTCATTGTCAGTTTGATGCTTTTGGTCCTGGCTCCTGGTTAGCACAAAGCTGATTTCCTGCAAGCTCCCTTATCCCTGTAGTTTTATGAAAATCAAGGACACAAGCTGTTATGTATTCCATGGGTTGTACACAAAACTAATTTCCTTCTGGAATTTTCGTTGTTTCTTTGGATTGTTGCATGTGGAGAAAATCAATAGGAAGGCATAGTCAAGGAGAGAATATTCAAGGAAAAGTAAAAATAAAATATAAAATAGAGCTCTTTTTCCGTCTCTTTCTTTTATGAACAGCTGACTGATTGCTGTTTTGCAGAATGCTGGTTTATGATTGAAAGGACAGCAGCCTGTGCATACACAATAATAGGCAGGTTTGTGTATAAAAGATTTTTGACAGAGGCAATTGGATCTTTTGATCGTTTTATTTTCTTGCTGTAAGCCTGATAAACAATTTCATTATATCATCTTGGCTGCATTACTCTTGGTCACTATCAACCTTTAAAAGGGTTATTTAGTTCCAGTGAAGGCTAGATTCATTGTTGGTGAATTAATTTAATCTTCATTAAACCAGAGATGGTGTTAATTGCACTATCCATTTCTTTGGTGATTAAAAGATAAATAAATCTAGGGGTTGAATTAAAGCATTTTAACAATAGTTGAAGCCTATTTATCTTCTGCCTTAGACTTTTTTCCTTTCACTAGTCACTTGTTTGAGCATCAGAGTTACTTTCTCATAAGCATTGACTCTCTTTATATGCTAACAGAGCATGAAAGGCTGTGTTTCTGACTAGCAGAATACTTTGTAGGGAATGGTGTTGAATAAGGGAACTGCAGAGCTGGTTTTGAAGTGACATTTCTCCTTCTGTCTTTGCAGTGGTTGGTATTGGAAAAGGAACAAAAATGCTGCGAACTATGTTGGCAGGTTCCAAGGTAAGGAATGCTAAATGACTTGTATTACTGGGGGTTTTGTTTGTTTCCTTTCTTCTTCCATCAACATACAAATACCTCAGCCATCCTGAGTATTTTGTTTCAATGTGTGCTTCTGTTCCTTTGACATCCAGAATGGTTATTTTAAAAACTTTGTTTGTCTTATTTTTTCTACAAAATGTTAAAGACCAAATTCCTATTTTACAGGAAGATGTCTATGCTTTTTAGTGTTTTCAGCCAAAAGAAACAACGATGGCACTGTAAATGAAGTTTTCAGGGTGTAATTGTGTATGATGGTTCAGTTTTTGGTCGTTTTCCTTATGTGTACATAACATAGTTGTTGCTTAGCTTGCAGTAACAGATGGTCTTTGTTTCTTTCCTTTCTTCTCAAATACCACCTTGTTCTTAAGAGGCACCTTTTGCAATTAAGAGTGTTTTGTGTTTGTGATAGTGGCTCTGGTTCAGATTGCAGCCCCTCTAGATGTGTGCTCTGCAAACCCATGGGTAGGCACACGTAAGAAGCCAAAGGTAACCAAAGGGCTGTGGGTGCATGGGATAATCCAGGCTGGAGCCCTGACAGACAACAGTCTCTTTTTTGCTGCTTTTCATTAGTTGTACTGTGTTTTTGGTGAGTGCAGCCCGGACTGTAGATGTTCTATGCACAAACAAGTGCATGTACTCCCAAGAACAATCTACCAGTGTTGATTCCTTCTTTGCAAGTAAAATCTTGTGGTTTTAGCCATTATTTTCAAATGAGAAGTTTAGGTAAGAGTGACAGATGCAGAAATCAATTAAGCCTTCCAAATTTCATCTTATATCCAGGGAAAGTCAATAGTGGGCTTAGCAAATTGATAGTCTTTCTAATGCATTTTATTCTGCTATTTTTCCCATTCTCTTGAGGTCTGAACACTTAAGCTCTTTACAGATGCTGAACTGATAGCTTGAGGTAGAGTTTGATTGACAATCTTCAGTTCAACTCAGAGGCAAATAATGTGACAGAAGGGAACACAGCAAAGATAAAAGGACATTGCTGTAGAGTCTGATCCAAAACTTCCTGTAGTCGGTATCAGTCTCTGCACTGACTGTAATGGCTTTGCATTTGGTTTATAGGACCAGATTTCAGAAGCATCTGTGTTTTGAAACAGGCAGGAAGTAGCTGGATTTACAGTGGAAGTGTGTTTGCCACCTGACATGTCCTTCCTAAGAACTTTTAAGTTAAAAAATGTCATTGAGATACTTCAGGTAAATTAAGCCATCAGAGCTAAATGTGTGAAAATTGTTGATTTTAAAAAATGTAAAGCAATTGAGGTATCTCTTTAGCTGATGTTCACAGTGGAAACAGCTGTGATGGATGAAGTAGTTTCATCCTTTTTGGCAGAAGAAACTATGCACAAGTTCCTTGGCAACTTCACTGTGAAGTCCTCTAGCCAGTAGGAGTGTTATCCTGCCAAATGTTGTCCCCAGGTAGCTCAAGAAGGCTTACAGCTGCTGCTGAGGGGAAAGGGAGTGGAACACAGAGGAGAAATGGGCAGGGTGGGGACAGTCTGGTAAGCTGGGGCAGATAGATCCTTCAGCTCTTACCTGGCCTTGGATTGTTATAGTCTTTGGGCACTTGATTCAATCAGGCAAGCAAAGTTACATCCTTACAGTAGATCAGCTTTTCCACCCCATCTGTTGGTGTGTTCTGATGTGGCAGAGTGTGAGGTAGTGAAGACTTGTGCTAGATGGCGTGGCCATCAATAAGCCTTCGTTTGGAGCTTTTCTTGTCTCCTATTTTATATTTATACTTCAGTAAATTATGCACACAATAATTTGAGAGGCTTCAGAAAGTTGAAGGATCTCCCACAGATATCTGCCTATATGGTTTTTTGACCACACTGACAACGTTGGCTCATAATGCGACAAGAGATCAGATAGAGCTAAACCCATAACTGCCTGAATAGGTTTGAGTATCTTTTACATCCCATGCCATGTGCTAGGGATTTTTACTCGTATTTCATCTTTTTTTACCAGTGTGGATGCTAAAGTGTTTGTTGGAGTGCAGTGTTTTTCTTTTTTTCCTTTTATTACTATAAAGATTCAGGTGAATTGCCTGAGTCTCTCTGGTTAGGATTTACTGTTTGGTTTTGGGAATGCGTCTCGTGAAGAAATAGTTCAGTCTATCGGTGTTGGCAGCAGAGCTATGCTGAGTGGCCAAAACGTATGTTACTGCAATAAACTCCATATGGTGGCTCTGCCAGAGATTGGACTAGTTCTGATTTTTTCCCAAACGTTGTGTGAAACTTTCCTGACTCTGTGTGGCAGTTCTGAACACTCTCGCTTGATTTGCAACTCATACACATTTCACAAGGAGTGCTGCTCTTTCAGCATGAATCTACTTCTCCATTGGCTTGACCTCCTTATGAATTAACTCAAAACAAATAGAAATGTGCAGCCAAGGGCAATACCTACTTGGTGTTCCAGATTTCTCATTGAATTCTTCATATTTGTCCAGAAATAAAAATATGTGCAAGCTGGCTTAGGTTTTGTTTGTTTGCTTTATTTAGTTTCAGATGCTCCAAGTGAGGGGTAGAAGCTGAATCCTCTTGGATCTGCAATTTAAATACTGAGCATTTAATACATGTTCCATAAGAGAATTGCTGCTTCTTCACACATACTGAGGCTTGGACTTGATCTTGCTTGGACTTTTTGCATTACATTATTTTAAGAAATTGTTTTATCATGTTTGCAAAATAAAGATAGTAGAATGAAAAAATATTTTCTACTTCACCAGTAAAATGGGTATGATGTAGGTGGACCAATTTTTATTATGGTAAACTATTTCTGAACATCTCGGTCTTGTGGGTGACTAGGCAGTCTCAAAGACAATGTAGAAGTGATTTTTTGGGGGGGAAATGGATTAGAAAATGCTAACTAGCAGCACAGTTTCCAAAGTGATAATCCTGGTTTAAAACCTCTTATCTACCAGAATGTGCTGTTATGTAGAAGCAATGATGGAAATGATCAGCGACTCACCAGAGAAGAAAAAAAGAATGAGCAACAAGCAGTTAAAATCTTCATTATTTTAATACTTTCCATTAGGAGGAGATGTCTTCCAGCCCATACAACTTTTAATTTTAAGGTGGGATAAAAGAGACAATTGAAATTTTCAGACTTTGGTTCTGTGCTTAATTTGGCTGTTTTTCAGTGAGATAACAACTTGTTCACCCTAAGAGCATTTAAGTTATACTAGTGTGAATGAAACCAGAACTTGGCCATCCATCAAACCGTGCTTGGAATGACTGCCTCTCAATGAGCAGAAAGTGCAGGCATATTGGTTCTGTCTGAGGGTGCAACTTCTTGTCATGGTCCACATACAATGTGAAAGCCCAAGTGCTCAGTGGTGTGAGGGGAATTGCCTGAGTACTTCGTGATATGAAGCACTATGAAAAAAAAAAAAAGCATTAAAAGAAAGTAAAAATCATTGGATAGAGTAAAACCCAAACTCCAAATGATCATAAGGACTAGAAAAAGAAAAAGAGATGATGGGCAGAATGAAGATAACATCAGTGACCTGATATGTGACAACTTTGATATATTATAATTGTTAAAATTTGAGTTTGTATGAATCCTGGATGAGAAACAAGTGCTAATTCAGCAATCAGGTCTCAAAATGTGCCAGTTGTGCTTGTGTCCTCTGGGAGAGGGCTTTGCCTGAGAAGGAGTTGGTGCAAATCACATAAGGCTCTTTCTAACAGACAGGTGAGTTACTTCTTGCAGCGTGATTCTGGGATTAGAGTTTGTATTTTGCAAAATCAGTTCTCTAGAGGGTTGGTACCAGATGCTGTGGAACAAAGTGTCCATAAAGAAGGTTGTTTATTTACCTCCTGCGATTATCTTACTGTCTTAAAAATTAGGCTTTAATTTGTGTACCTTAACTTCTGAAAAAGAAACGTTGCTGTCTCTCTCCATGAATTCCTTTTTTTTCCAGATTAAGTCCTTAGCTTCCATCTTTTCCTATGAGTTTGGTGAATTAACAATGCATTCAAACGCACATCTAGAAGCTCTATAAGGAGCAGAACTAATGAAGCCTTTTCTTGTGACTTCGTTTCTTTACAGCTTGTTAGACACCAAAGTCCCATGTGGACTCTTTGGTATCCACTAATACAGGGGGACTCCCTTTGGAGCCTTTTTCTTAGTGGAACCTGCAACAGATTTATTTCCTCTGGCTATTTTCAGGAGGCTTATAAGAGCTCAGCATCTCTGAGACCTTTATTCTTCTGCCAGCATTTGTGTTTTAGCACATTAACGTTCACACCATGGTGGTGTAAGTGCTATTTCTTTGGAAATCCTGCTTTTCCTTTTAAAGATCCTTGCTGTGGGTTCTGGTTTGGGTGTTTTTTAAAAATGTATTTCAAAAGCAGTTTGTGCTTCAGTTCATTTTTGAGTTATGAGTGCAAGAAAATTGAGTTGACTTTCCTTTTGAAGGATCCTCTTGGTGATGCGTGCTATTACTTTTAATCTTAAAAACTTCTCTACAGTGTCACCAGCTGAGCTTGTTGCTTCATCTTGCTTTTTTTTGGAGCTGGTAAAATCCAAACTACTTAATCATACAGTGCGTAGTGATGTGTTCTGTTTTCTTTTTCATATTCTGGTATTTTTCACATTCTTTTGGAAAGGCAAGGTTTGTGGGTAGTGGTAGTACTTTGTATTAGACTAATTGGTATAGTATGGAAAAGTAGGTGTTGGGATATGAAATCCCTTTCCCAGATCTGAAATAGAAGCCATGGACTTCTAAGTGTCTTTCAAGTTTGTTTAGAGTTTAGTGAAGTTGGTATCTTTCAGTCCATTTCTGAAAGAAAAAGTAGTTGATGTTTGTTAGTGTAACATACCAACAATTCTGTGTGGGTGAGCAATTGTAGGTAAGATGCCAAGACTGTTCAACACAGATGGGCTGCATTTTATTACCTGCTTTAATAAAATAGAGTAAGAAAACAGTTTATCTCCTGTGTGGGGTAACAAGGTTTTATTCATAATCGATCAGCTGAGCTTCCAGTCACAAGGTGAGGGGAGTTGTTATTGCTTGCTGATGATTCTTCAGATCCCATCTTGCTTGTGTTCATCTGTGGTTTTAGTTGGGCTTTTGCTTCCAAGTTGCAGTATTATCCAACTGTCTATATTTGTCCTAGAGGAATCCAAGTAAAAATGTTTTGTTTGCTCTTAAGCTCTTTCCCTGGGAAATTCTTCATCTGCAACACCTTCTCATTTTTCATTCTGTGGTTCATGCCCTTTTACATTCTCACACCTCTTTGTTTATGGTATCCCACCCACAGCAGCCAAGGGTCTGAGTTTCTATTTGTAGTGAGATGGGAGAGGTAACAATAAAAGAGTGCAGTTTGTGACCTGCTTATTTAAGCAAAATGGATTGTAGCTACACAAAATGTCATTACTTTGCCTCTGTTCAAGCCCGAAGAAATTACTGTTTCCTGACAAGGGAGGTAGGAGAGGGAAAGAAGGAGATGATAAGGTTATCTCCTAGGGGAAGAGAGAGCCTGGCAGATTATACGTTGTGGCATGTGAAGGGGTTAGTGTGAGGTAATGTTATAGTGTGCCATAAATCCAATATCTCTGTTGAGCCTATGTATTTTTTTCCTAGATCCAGTGGAGTTATGAATTCTAGTTCCCAGGCTTGTTTTGAAAGGTGCTTTATAGGTTTCCCTTGAAGAACAGGACTGGCAGATCAGACATGGGGGGATTTATCCCATGGGCAGATGGGTGTGTTTCAGCCCTTGTAGGCTGGCTAGGTGAATTCTTGACATGTAGTGGTTGCTTAATTTCACCCATTTAGTTACCATTTTGTGCATTAGATGAAGTATATTAAATTCCTGAAATATAGTTATAGGACAGAGAGGTCTTGACGTTTCTGTTACATGGTATTTGTAACATTACAAGGAATACTTCCTTGTATGTTTGCACAATACAGTGAAAAGATGTCATGTCTATTAATAAGACTTGTCCTACTTATGTCTATAGTTTGTAACAGCTCTATCCAAGTACCGCTGTAATAGTTGGCTTTTTTTTAACCACTAGTGACACCTGAGGAAGCTTTTGCGGAATGAGAACTTTGTCGTAATTCCACAACCTCTTTCCAGAGCAGAGGAGGTTGGTTGGGAGACCCATCATTGTTTATGCAAATTTAGGATTGGTTTCTATGCTGTGTGTATTATTTTACATTACTGACAAGGAGTGTCTTATTCCTTGAATGCCTCAAGATCCTGACTAGAGGTTGTCAGTTTATGGAAGTATGGTCGTCTTCCTTATTTTGTCACAAGGAAGTTGCTTATATAAAAGGAAGGCTGGGAAAATTCAAGAATGATGTTGGTGTTGATGTGTGTTGAGAACATGTAGAAGGTGTTACCAAAACTTGAAGTGGTGTTTGTACAAAACAAGATGCACTGAGAGGATGTTAAGCCTGCACAGTAGAGGATGTAGGAATTGGGAAGGGGTAATGTGTTAGCTAGATAAAATGGCCTTAAATGTATCCCTTATACATGACGTGCTGTCCACATCTTTAATTACCTGTTACTGCAAAACATAGGATGCATTTTTTTAACCTGCTTTTTTGGTAACAAATCAGAAAAAGAAGAGGCTGATTTGAATATCTGCTCTTTCCTGCCCTGCTGAGTATCCCCAAAACAAAATTGTAGAAGAAGCAGCTATTAAATAGTATAGATACATACTTTCCTGCAGTGGTGCCGTTAGTAAGCTGACTTAACATGCTTTGTATTGCTCAAGTCTCTTTTATGCTCACCCCAGAGGCCTAATCTATTAATAGCTGAGCTTCACGCTCTATTAATATTCACACTTTTTTTAAACTGTTGAAAATCTTAAGGAGACTGCACCTATTGTGCTGCAGAAGCTCTTTCCTCCAAAAATGCAGAATATTTTAAGAACATGCTCTAGTGATTTTTCTGTTCTTCCATTCACGAGGTCAGTGTTGCCTTCTTTCCTCTTGACCTTTCTGTAATTGTGTGTAATGTCCGTGCTACATGTACAGCTCTTGCTTGCATTCATTAAAAAAAAAAAATCATGACTGCAACATGGCAAGGCTTTTTTATCTTTCTTAATAAAAATCACAGGGAAAAAAAAATGTTAACTGATTTAAACTAGCCATTCTCCACTGTTTTCTGTAGTGTTCCTTTCTAGTAATTTGGAGACGCTCTTATCACTGCCTTTTGGAATTTACTGCATCTTGGCCTTAGCAATGTCTTTGAATTCACCTAAAGGCTTTCATGCATTCAATTTTATCTGTTAATTTGTACATACCTATAAAGTCTTACCCCTCTGGAAGGACTGTCTTGTATTTCTGGACAGAGAATTATGTATTTCATTAGAATTCTCTTTCTCAGATAGAAACTGAAGGTCATCTTTGTTTATTTTGTGTCATCTGTGGTGTAGGTGCTACAAGACAGAATGAGGAAACAGGTAAAGAACAGGTATTAAAGCTCAAGATATAATTTAAGAGCCAACCTGAGACATTTTAGAGAGTGGAATAGGTTTCCATAGAAAACAAGCATCACAAACGTTTGCACAAAGACTGTGGGTTACAAGCAGCCACTTTTGCATGTTACTCTGCATCCCTTCTTGGATGCTGTGAGCCTGTATTGTATTTATAAGTGATGTGTGGCCATGGTGCTATCTTGAGTGGCCTAGTGTTCCTGGTACTGTTGGGATTGTTCCCCCCACCTGTCCACTTTCCTGCCCTACCTCTAACACCAAAATTTAAACTCACTACAGTTTAGCTTAGGTAGTTTTTAGCTACCACCTTAAAGCTTCTCTGAAGTCCAGGTAAAGTATCTTATGTGGGTTCCCCTATTACAGGTGGTTCTTGTCCTTCGCAATGAAAATCTGGTCACCCCATAGGTTTGAACCTTTTAAATAAGCTGACATAAGAGGTCAGAAAATCCTGTTAATCCGAGAGTAAAGATCAGATAGTTCTTCAGCAATGACAGTACAATTACAGCATCTAGCAGTAAATAAATTTTAGTGCAGGCTTAGCACAAAGTCAGCTTTTTCTTTTAGGAGAAAAAAAGAATGATAGAGCAGAGAAGCTGTAATGTTTGTGTGCATTAAGAGGGCATGTTTGGTGTTTGATTTTGGATTTGCTCTGTTGTAAAATGTGGAACTTCTCCCTCATCCCACAGTCTTTATTTTGCCTCTGTGCAACCTGCTTTTAAGAGATTAAGGCTCTGTGCTTTTAATATATTGGAATCTTCTTAGTGAGAGTGCTTTGTTTTGGAAAATAATTGAAACTATGGCAACCCTTGGGTTTTTTCCAGCTTATTTGTCTACCTCATGTACTCTTCTGGTTTGGTGGTTGATTAGCATACTGGAAACCACTGGTAGCTGCTGATGTTACACAAACAGCAAATATAAGTTATGTAAATATTAAATCCAGAGCACCTTAGTTGTGCTTTAGAAATCATTACACACAAGCTGAATATTACTGCAAAATGTAGAGTTTAAGGCCTTTTTACTGTCTTAGTGACCTAAGTCTGCAAAAGATAAGTGCTTGCACCAAGCTCACAGACTGAATGGATGTGGGTGAGGAGCACTAATTCTGATCAGGGCTTGCCTGCTCTGTGCTCGCTCTTATTTCCTTCAGGTTCTCTTGACCACTTAGGTTTTTATTCTGTTTGTTTGCTTTATGTTCCCTCAATTTTGTCAGCCACAGGGAGAAATCTATTGACATAGCTGGACTTTCTATCAAATATGGCTTCCTTTTCCCAGCTTTCACTCTTGCAGAGGAGCTGTAGCCTTTATTTATTTATTTTCCTTTTATACTTCTAAACGCAGAAGTGACTAGAAAATGGGTCATCCTTGGATGAACCCTTATGAACTGCATCTTCCAGAGAGCTTGCTTGCCTGGGAAATTCTTGCAGTGGGAGCCATCTTCAACTCTTCCTGACAGCTACTAGTGACCTTATTTCATAATTACTTGTGTTTCTGTCTAGCTCTTCCAAAGTGTTGCTTCTCCAGGTTTGAAAAAGCTTTTAAAACATGTTATAATTTAAAATTTCAAGTCTCTGGCTTCTTTCCAAATGAAACTTTGATACATTAGCAGTTAAAACTGAGAAGCTCCGTTCCATGCTCTGTCTGGCATTTGCACTGATAAGTGGGGCAGACATGCCTGGCAGTCAGCCCAGGGGCTTCAGCCTCCAGGAGCCCCCCCGGGTTGGTTGTGCAGCTAATAGCTATGCTGGCTGTACAGCCCCTCCAATGAGAGAGGATTCTTCTTCCTTCTCCTCCTCTTCCTCCTGTCACAGTTAAATATGCATACTGATAAAGTCTTGCCTTTTTCTCTCTCTTTTTGTGAATATACTTCACCTTTCTCTGTTAGTATAAGGATTTCTCTGAAACTAGATAGGAGATCAAAAAGCCAAATGACAGCTATTCCTTTACTAAAACATTATTGTAAATATCATATGGTTTATTATTTGTGAGAATTTTGACTGTGCCCTGTGCTTGTGACTTGAAAACAGAGTTCCTTTTCCCAGGATCTGCCAGATTTAATAGATTAATTTGTTTCTTACGAGTTCCTGTAATCCTGTTCTTTCTCCAGCCCTGGCTTTTGTGGCATTTTTCTTTCTAGTCATGAGTATGGTAGGAGATGTATGACTGCCAAAGCACTTGACTGTGTTTCTGATCTTGTTGAAGTTGCATCCACCACATCCCCCAGTCTGTGTGACAGTTTTCCCATTATCATTGACAGAGTGCAGTGGTTTGTCACTGTAAAGTATCTCCATAAGGCTGTCTCCACACTAGTGTGAATGAAAGAGTTGCTTTTACTTGAGGGCTCCTGATGACTTTGCTGCCTTCTGTTTCAATTGCCATAACATCAAGAAAATGGTTTTCTAGAAGGCTAAGAGGTGTAGTCATTCTCTAAAGCAGGATAGTTTTGTGAGGGTCTGTATGTCCTCAGGGTTGTTGTACAATTGTGAGGCTCTGCTTTGGGATCTTGCAGACCACCATTAGAGCTGGAATTAATGCATGATGCTGCGGTGCTTGCAAGTGGTGACTGGGAATGTTTGATCTTAGCTCTTAATGTGCTACATTTGGATGTTGTAGAGTCCCATAGGGAAGCTGAGGTGCAGCTTTTGACCTTAAAATGGTTTGGGTCCTGGTCCCTCGAGATGAGTAGTGGGCAAGGACATAGGGGCTATTGATTGACAGTGTTCTCTGATGAGCTGCCGATAGAGGAACAGTTCCTGTCACAGTCTGCACTTGCCAGGCTTTTCCACTGCCTGCAACACCTACTACCTTGCTTTTTTTGTTTCAGGTTGAGTGGGTTGAAGGCAGCGTGGTTGTGAGCAGTTGCTGTCTGTGTTCCTGCAGTGATTTGTTACTTGAGAGTACAGGAAGAATGCCCCTAGATGTATTTTATAAAGCTGGAAGAAATAAATGATTGCCCACACAGGTGAGAAAAGGTCACGAAAGACTTATTAAATGAGTCAGAATCCATTGGGTGCTTCTGAGGGCAGTGTGAGTTAGAATCTAAAGAGAGTTAATGATGAATTTTGACACGAAGAGGAACGATAGATTAAGTCTGGACTCTCATGTTTTCTTCTACAAGCTCCAGGTCCTGTACACTAAAAAAGGGGAAGTAAACCCTATTAAGTGGCTGGTAAGAATTATGATATATAATTGTAGATACCCAAGGGCACTCCAGAGACTGATCATAAACCAACTATAATTCTTAATTTCCTGACCTGCTATAGCTTTCCCTGTGGATTATTGCACTGCTGGTTTGAGTCTTCTGTGACTCCTTCAAGGCTCCTGTAAAGAATGAGGACTAATTTTTAAGGATGCTCTTTTTACAAATTGGATGGCTTTTTGCAGAAATTAGAGAAAGTCAAGTGTTGAGACTTGGATTGTACTGTTCATACAGTTTGGGTTTAGCTATAAACAGGAGATACTATCTCTTTGTTGCTGATAGGTCAAATATAATATGTTACTGTAAACAGCCTGAAGCAAGATAGCCAAAACCAGGTTTAAGAGGAAGAAAAGAATTCAGACTGAAGTAATATCAGTACTTTGACTTGGAAACATCTGAAGATGGTGTGTGAGGTTTCATACTTTCAGATTTAGAGTTTTACTGAACTGCTGAGATCATTCATCATGCTAGAATTATGAAGATCTACTCACATGTTTTTATTAACCTCTAGAATAGTTGCTGAATAGTGTCTCTCTCTAGCTATGCTATTAAATGTTAAGAACTGCATCATTAAATATCTCAGAGAGCAGGCAATTTTATGGTCGTAAAAGCAGATAATACAGTTTAAAGTTTATTTAAATATTTGTTGTGGAGCAGCCTTGATTTGTTCTTCCCTTCATTTCTTTTCCATGCATTCTAGAAGTAGATAAACTTAAAAAGCTTTATTTTAAAATGCCTAATTTTACAGAGTTATCAGGGAGTTCAGGCATCGGCAGTATTTCAGAAAAAAAGTAGCCTTAGTGTGGTAAGCAAAGAACACAGTTATTTTTATATTAAAGTCTACACTCCACTGCCTTTTGTCTGACTATTCCTGCTGCTTCCATTTTGTGGCAGTTGCTTGAAGAAATACATTGAAGTGGCAAGTTGTCACATGGAACAAAATCAAGGCATGTCTTCGTCCCATTTTGTAGGTGTGATTTATATGCCTACACTATTATTACTTGATCTTGTTTGTACTTTGCAACTACATGAGAAAGGATGCATTGCATCAGTTGGTAAAATGTTAGTACTTAGGCCTGTTTGGATGTGTTGCAGTAAAATGTAGTCAACCAACTTCTAGAAGATATGTGGTTTTATGACATGGTACAAACCTGTATTAGCTCAGTTGGGAATAAGTTCATGGAAACTGGGAGTTAGATGTGTGGAACACCTTGACTTTCCTCTTCTGTGTTATGTAAATGCTTTACTTTGAAGGCCCCTGGACTTAACATAGGGCTGAGGGAAATGGTATGGGATTGACAGTGGGTCAATCCACAGGTTTTAATACCTGAAGGTATCTCCAAACTTGACCCAAACTCATGTTACAGAATGAGTTTTCATGTGTTGGCAGCCTTGTGGAAAGATGTGGGGCAGCTGGTTCATGGGAAGCCTTCTGTCAGCTTCAGCAGATTCTGCCATATGCCCACAGCCTGGCAGTACTTAAACAGAAATGTACTTAAACTAAAAACGTGGCAAAGAAGGACATCACGTGAGATGTAGAAGGACAAGAGCTACCTGAGCTACCTGCTGGGGAACAGGTTCATTCCTTCCTGCAAGCTACAAACACATACACTGAAGAATTCTTTAGAGAAGCACCCTGAACAACCCTGAAGCAGAAATATTCAGAGAACCCATGGAGAGCAGAGGTGTCACTGGGTAGTCTTGTACTCCTGCTTGCAATAGCTCCTTACTTTAATTGTGATGTTCAAAACTCCAGCTTTAGGCTATTGCATATTACTGCATTTCATGGCAGAACTGTTGCTGTGTTTTGGCTGAAGTGGGTGTTTTGCTTTCACAGGTAAAGGTGTTTGTGTCTTTTTTTTTTTTTTTAATTGTGAAGGAACAGGAAAATAGTGTGTGAAAGGTACTCCATGTGTCTTGCTTCAACAGTGACATACAACACCCCACAGAGACTTTCATTTTTACCACCCTATTATTTTCTTTACGGTATTGATGTATTTATAGTAAAATTATATTCCGTGTTGCTTCTTCTTGGGGTTTCTAAAACTGAAACCATAGGCGCATATAATGCAGGATTTGCTTTTTGTTTAGTTCCATGTCTTTTCATCTTTGCTTTTGCCTACCCAGAGTTGCTGGATTGACTATTCAGATAATGTTCTGTTTGTCCTGATTTGAAGTACTTGGTAGTTGCAGTCTTTATTAAAAAAAACAACCAGCCTTGAAGACCTGACTGGCTAATCTCTGTTTTTCCTCCTCAGAAATACACTGCCATTGGACTGCTGGGCAAAGCTACTGATACGTTAGATGCTACAGGAAAAGTAACTGAAGAAAAACCTTATGGTGAGTATAAATGTATCTATGTACGTGATGTAATCTGAAGGCACAAATGATCTCTGTCATAGAAAAGTGGAGGAGGTGTTTGGGACTCTGTGAATTAAGTTTAAATGGGAAATCAAACTAAGATTATTTCATCTTCAGCTTCAGTGCTCATACAATTCAGACCAGCTTCATGCAATTATGTCCAGTGCAAGTGTCCATTTCTGTTGGAAAAGCACAAACCAGGCATTAGATTAGGAGGGAGAAAATAGAATTGGGCAGGACTGTGTCATTTTAAATCTTTGACAGGCTGACAAATGATGTGCTGTGTCCAGTAAAATTTTCCTCTTTCAGTGTATAGTCCCATGAGTGCTCTTTAGTAACACCCTTCAAGGCCAGTGGAGGAATAAAGTACTTGGATCTTCTCTGTAGGATGCCTCTCTAACTACAGACTGCTCGGCATAAAATGGAGCAGTCTGCATACAAACTACTTTCTGCATATGTTTACCTACCAGATCTTGCCCTTGCTTGCAATCTGTGTCCTAGCAACTTTAAGAAATGAACTTTTCTGACCCATGGAGCACAGTGCAAGAGTTTAAGGCTTCAGAACTAATCCTGACTCTTGCTTTGTTGGAGGGGACCTTCCACAATACACAGGGTGTCTCAGAAACTGAAAAAAATGCTAAAAGAAATGCTTATGAAATCTGTCTCAGTTACTTTACATGTTGGTGCAAATCAAACAGATTTGAAATCTTCAGAAAGAAGAGAGAGAACATGCACTCTCCTACTTTTTCTCTATGCTACCCATGTATTTTTTATTTCCTTCCTTCCTCCTCTTCTAATTAAGGAGATATTTCTCATCTTTTCCAGTGTCTTCTCCAAACCAGCTTGGATTTTTGCAGAATTCTCTGGGTGGCCCACCATCCCTAATCCCTAACCCTAATTGGTACTCGAGGAACAGGCAAACCAGATATTTGGGTTGAATTTCAGCTTTCCTTTGACACCTACAAGTATCCTGGGAGAAGCGGAGCGCCCTTTAGGGAATATAAGTCCTGCAGTGCCAGCAGCAGCCAGAATTGGGCCTTAGTGCAGAGAAAGGGCGCTAAACCAGCTTGCAAGATGTATAAAACTCTTCTTGAATGACTCCACTGGACCACAAGAGGAAAGTGCCTGCAGAAAGTTGCCTGCTGTATTAGCTATAAGAAAGTGTTACATTTTAGTCTCAAAGTGTCCCTAGACAGAAGTTGGAAAGCCAGCTGTTGTGTATTACAGCTAATCGCAATGAAAGAATGTACTGAAGGGAGCTCCTTGGGTTTAACTCCTCTAAACTTCTTATAGTTTTCTGTTTGTTTCTTATCAGATGACGAGTTTGCATTTCCACATGAAAGCAGGTTATGGTTTCATGCTGCTCCCAAGCTATCAGATGCTGCCTTGGGAAGCAAGTAGCGTTCAGCATTCCTCTGATGCCTTCTTGAGCACATTAATATTTGTAGCCTTATTTTAAATGTTTGTAACGATGCACAGGAATGTGCATTCTGAAACAACTGCCTAAAGGCTGTATCCACACATAGAAAAACCTCATGAGTTTTGTTCTCTACAGTTCTCTACTGATTATGCTGAAATTTTAATGGAGCTTCATGGATAATTTGAAAAAAAGTAGACTTTTCAGCATTCTACTTGTCTGTGTGCAAATAATTCCAGATTGAGTCAAGGTCATCTGCTGTAGTTCTGTAGGACTTCGGTAGAAAGTCCTTCTTGGACTGTCATGGATAATTCTTGTGTTCTGTTTTGGTGTAGTTTGTTAACAAGCACGGGGCAATATCACCCTTCAATGGAGGCTTTTTGAGGTTGTGGCACAATTTGCAGCTTTCGGTTTGGTAACCTGAACTTCCTTTACGATTGTAGCAGGAAAATCAAACAACAGTCACCAGTGTTCAGAAGCACAACTGCTCTTCAAAATTTTTGTGTTGGAAGCCAATAGGCTTATTTTCAATGTTTTTGGAAGCATCAAAGAACTAAGTTTTATAGTCCACTGGAAGACACACAGCCTGTGCAGAGGTCATGTCACACCACTGGTGGTCTAAAGGCTTAGGAAGAAATTTAGAGAATGGTGTTGAATTGAATGTATTCTAAATAGTGCACTCACAGAGCAGGTACAATCATTTTGTCCTAAGCTAAGGCTGTCATTACTCCTGGGGACTGGATGCAATTATCCCGTGGGCCAAACCTCAGCAGTCCTCACTGGAAGTGTTGTGAAACAGGGTGGCAGCCACCACACCCTCCCTAAAAGGGCAAAGAGCTGCAGCCCAGCTCTTTTTTAAGTCCAGCTTCCAGCAAAAAATTGTGCTGTGAGATATAACAGATGAGTGTATTTGGTATTTGTGTTGAGGACATTGGGAGGAGTAGGCTAAATCTGCATAGCAAGGGCAGTTAGGCTCGGTGACAGATGTGTCCTGCAGAAACATCTCTCAACCCTTTAAGGGAGCAGAGAAGGGAAGTCAAGTGGAGAGAGGAAGTTTAGGGACTGTTGATGCTAATTAACCATTTTGTGTATATTTGTATTTCATACTTGATGGAGGGTTGAGTCCCAGTGCTTCCCTGAATTTGCTGACCAAGCAGGCTGTTAACCTAGTAAGCCCAAGCTCATGGTCGGATGAGAAAGACTTGTGTGCCTAAGGCCTAGAAGATGGTTCTCCTGGGCAGCAGGACTGCATTTACCCCCACCCTATGCTGTGGATGTAATGACTGTGGCAGCTGAAAGGTGGTGAAGGAGCTGGTTCCCAGTGTGGGCTCTGTGCCCTGCAGAGCCATGAGTCCATTCTAACGCCTGGGACAAATACGCAGTTTACACATAGTGAAACTGTTCATTTGGGACCAGATGAATTTATGACTGAGAGCTGGGTGAAAGCTCCACCAGCTTGTGTGTTGGTCTAGCAAAAGGCAAAAATCTAGTATAGTCCATTAATGCAAAGACAGTGTATGCTGAAAAGAAGCTAACTCCTATGTTTTTAGGTTTTCAGACTGTGATACTAGCCAGCTTGTGCCGTCATGTATCACAGAAGACAAATGTGTTTTATTTTAGATCTTAGCAAACTTGTGTAAATATTTACTTTGATAACACCACCACACAACTTTGTTTGTTCATGGCTTATACATCATTCCTTATGTGTGGAGGGTTTTTTCTGGAGACAGAGATTGCCTGTAACATGAGTGATTTCCTCAGAGGCTAGATGTAACCTCTCAACCAGGGGAATATGAGATCAGAGCAGGAATTGAACTCAGGTGTCTCATTAAATGCCCTAGCTACAAATTCAGTTTGTAGGGTGAAATTTGAAAGAGAACCCCAAGTGACACTTAAGCTTAGATCTTAAATTCTAGCCTGAAGTAACCTGGGGTTCACAAGAAGGCTGACAGGATCACCAGCGTAGAGCTGGATCATCGTAACATTCCACCTTGTAGTTTTGTTGTGGTATGTTGCTAAACTAGAATAATACAAACAGAAGATTGAAATAACCACGTAAGAAGCTCTTTAGAAGAAGAGCTAGACTTACCATACAATTGATTTTGTTTTTCTTACCCCGTATTCTGAGGTACAGCATCTTCTCTTGAGGCTGCAAAGCTTGCTTCGCAAAAGTGAAGTACCACATTGCCATCTCCTAGAGCTGCTGTGGAAGGAAACCTCTTTTATACTTACAGCATGAAGTACATCTGGTTTGTTAGGTCTACAAGTAAAAGTCTGTTCCAAAACATAATGAAGGCTCAATAAATAAATTTGTTTGGTTTATGTTCCAGGATGCTGTTGACTGAACAGGGTGACACTAATTTAATATAACTTATGAGAAACACAATTAGTTGAGTCCTAGGCAACAGAAATGCACTGAAGCACTTTGTGATTACAGATCTTCTGTTTGTACTCTCTAAACAAATTGGGGATGAATGTCATCTCTATTGAATAGTATTTGAAAGGACCTGTGCAATCAGCTACTTAGGTTGTAGCCTTCTAATAAAAGTGGGACAGATTTGTGTGTGTATTCTTAAAAGAGAATAGATTGCCTAAAGCAGCCATCTTTCTTTGACAGAATTTATTCAGTAAAATTGCCTTACTTAATATATATCAGTACCCTGGTGTGCATTTGCAGGTGATTTGTTTGATACAGAAATTTGATGTGTTGTTCCAGATGCAGTCTTTTTCTTCAATAGAGGAAAACCCATTATGCTTTTGTGCTCTAATAGTCTGTTCTATTTTTTCCCCACAGTTAGGTACTCTTACAGTGAAGTTGCCACAGTTTGATGATGATTTTATTCTTTTTGGTCCTTTAACAAAAATTATAATGGGACAAATTTTGTAATTTTTTGCATAGTTCCCAAGAAAAATGAATTTGCAGTCCCAAGAGAGAGAAATTGCAAACAAAAACTGTGTATATTGGGATTTCTGCCCTTCTAAAAGCGACCAGACTGTCTTAATCACCTTGGACAGTTTGTTCCACTCTTTGTGATAATTCACACTCCTACCTACATTATGTTTTTAATCTCTTTTCTTTGGTATTTTTTACCCAATCTAAATTCAGACAAGAGGGAACTCTTCTTTGTATCTGTTTGCAGAATGTGATTGATGCCATTAGTGCCATGTGAATAATCAGTGCTAACAGACTTTCTGTTTTCTTTCTACAGACCAGATAACAAAAGGAGATCTTGAAAATGTGCTGCAAAAGTTCACTGGGGACATAATGCAGGTTCCTCCACTGTAAGTTCCACTGTATTCAGACCTTCTTGGTTTTTGTGTTCAGCTCTCAGGACTCATCAACAGAAATCAGTTTTCTCAGAAATAAAAAGATACATTTTTGGCAAAAGGATAGATGCAAGGCCAATTTAGAAATTTACAGCTGCAGGTCGTGCCCATTTGAACATCGAGCATGAGTGGTAACCTGGAGTCTACATTTTAATGGTAAATGTAAAGTAGCAAAGCAATCTTAAACAGCTTTTCAGGGCTTGGTGGCCTCTATCCTGTCTTCCAATTAGAAAGCAAAGCTCCGAGTCTTTAATTTTGGTTTTGAGCTAAGAGGAGGCTTAACATCTGTGTGGAAGTGCCTTAAATAGCTTTGAATTAGTTTTCTGAAACCTTAAGAGTATGAATGAGTGGTAAGTGACTGAGCTTTCATAGCTTAGCAAATTCCTTCTAGTCAGGTGAGCCCCAGTAGCTGGCCGTGTGTGAGCACTGAGCTTGTGGCAGATGGCTTTAGTGGTGGTTTAAGCTCACACTCTTTCCTTTGTGTTTGCAATGGGTCAGTTACTGTGTTCCAGTGTGAGCTCCATAAGGTCAGTAGTTCAGCTGGTGTGTGACCTGTTTCAAATTGCTCTCTGCTGATTTGAGCAAGATCTTTTTTGATTTTTTTTTTTCCTACGGTCATCTTTCTGTCTAGACTAAAGTTGGAGCTTTGGGTAAAATTTCATGTAGTCAGTGAAATGATTTTTGTTGCTGTTGCTCTGTAGTGGTCCCCTAAACACCCTATAACAGGGCTGCATAACTTGGCAGTTGCTGTTTAGGGAAGACCCTGGTGTGAGAGGGTGCAAGGCAGAATTACAGGAGGTGCCTGGGCAGCCCCCAGTGCTCAGCTCAATGTAACGCTGAAACAGTACGCCCTGAGAGTATGTCAGAGGCAGCTGCAAGTGTTGTGCCCCTTTATGAACCCTTTGTTTTCATAAACTACAAATTGAGTGATGAAACACTTTTAAATCTGTATAGCAAGAGATAAACACAGGACTGTCTCTTGTTTTCCAGTTTATGTAGCTACTGGCAGATGAGATGATTCTGTGTCCAAGGGATTTCAGAAGCACTTGCTAGCTCATGTTTGGGTTTTGTTGGGGTTTTTTTGTGAGCACTTGGAGAGGATTAGAAGGGTAAAATGTATGCTACTGTAGTACAATATTAACAGGATCTGGAGGATGGGAAGCTTGTTCTATTACAACCGTATGACACACATTTTCATGCTCTATCTGATCAGCTATTCTGCTTTGAAGAAGGATGGAGAAAGGCTATCAACTCTGATGAAGAGAGGAGAAGCAGTCGAAGCAAAGCCTGCTCGGCCAGTAAGAGTGTACAGCCTCTCTCTCCAGCAGTTCCAGCCACCACTGTTCACACTGGGTAAAGGCCAGAGATTATGATATAGAATGATGCTTCCAGCTTGTTAGTACTTATTTACACTCAGAATGGGAATAAGATGGTGAAATGGGTTTCATTTCCCTCAGCTACTTGTTTCAGTGTGAGCCCATGTGCAGAGACTTTCACTTTGCAGTAAAAGCACCGTATTTTGGGTTTAAGTTAAGCTGATTATATATAATCTTTCTGTGAGGGAAAATTCTGAGAGACTGGTCAGGGGATTATTTGCATCTGTCCATGATTTTGCAACCTCCAGCTCACCCCTCCCTTTCTCAGGTCTGCTTGCTTCACGTTCTTTTGCCCAGATACCCAGACCTGCTGCATCTCACCTGGAGTTCAATGAGGACTGGTATCAGTTACTGTCAGGCCTGTTTCTTGGCTGAGAAGGCAGGATTTTATCCTTCCTTCTGTCATACACGAAGAAACTTGGGTAGTACATTAAGAAGCACATCAATAAATAAGCCAAAGAGACTGCTGTAAATGTTTAATGCTACTGTGAGGTCAGGATAATGTCGTGTTGATCAGCTACCTGCTTGACCCATAGTCCTCTGGTGGACCAGATATTACATGATGAGCAGGTATGAGTGACAGAACTCAGGGCTGTGTTACTTCAGCCCTTGCATTATGGCTGGGTGACTAGCAGCTGAGCACTGGCAGAGGGAGAAGAGAAGAGCTGAGAGAGCAGGGAAAGTTAGAGGTGAATTTTAACATTTTATTGGAGCTGCCTGTGTGCAGATTCTTAAAAGCATTGAAAGTCTGTTCAGACTATACTTGAAATATATGTTTTCATCATTAGAAAAGGGAAACAACCATCTGAAACCTTTAAAATGAGTAAGACCGAAGCATTTGTTAACATACCACAGCAAGTACTTAATTTCTAGTGAGTTAGTTCAGTTGCCATTGTATTTAGTTTCCCTCCTCTCTGGCTTAGCAATCTCACCCGCACATATGTTAGAGGATGAATAATTGATGTTGCATCCTATAAATATTTTATCACTGGGTTGTTTGCTTAGTGCGTTTTTACATTGATGTGGGGGCATGGTTTCTGTGTGAAGTGGATTTCACATTGCACTGGCAGTTTACCATGTCACTATCAACATTCCAGATGTTGAATGTGGTGGTGGCTTTTATGTCAGGAGCCTGGTCAGTGACATTGGCAAAGGTAAGCATGAAAAAAACCCATGGCAGTTTAAAGAATGAATGATTCTGTTAATGGAAAAACGTGGTCATTTTGTATATCTCCAGTAACTAGACCTATGAGTTATTTTGCAGAATGGTAGTGCTATCACTTGTGTTTATATACTAAGGTATTTTCCTTGGGAGCATGGGGAATTGAAAGCTTAATAATTGCCAGAGGACCTTGGGGGCTGGGGGATAAAAATGGAGCAAGTAATAGCACTGAGCAAGATATTACAAGGCAAGGGGGGGATTTTTTTTTTTCCTCCTCCATATGTTAAAGCTAACTCAGTTTAAGGAGAAAAAAGATACTGTCTTTTGAAACATTATTCATCACATTCAGAAAACAGATTGCAGAGAACATTACCATGCACATAATAACGCCTGTCTGCTGGAAAGACCTCTACATTTGTGATGATTTTTCTGGTGTTTTCTTTCTCCTTTAACTGAACTGAGAATGGTTTTGCTTTCCCACAGGGTTATTTGTCTTGTGCTCTGTATCTATCAAACTGCATGATGGAGAACAGATAATCCATTTCAATTTTTATTTTTTTTTTTTTAAATGATACATTTGCAGATCAAGAAAGCAAGTGATGTGGGATAACCCTATGAATTTCAATGTTGTTATTTAGTAGTTTAGTCCTTTAATGACAAACCAAGATAAAGTCTGTCCTCAGGTGGGTTTTTTTCAAAAATTTAAAATGCAGTAAAAATCTTCCTGCATCAGAAAGGATGGGAGAGAATATTTTAGTATACCTGTGAGTTACAAGTCACCTCTGGTTACTGTTATGTTTTATAGACCCCTAATTATGTGATTCTTTCCTACTGGTATTTATTTAACATAGCATTTGTTTATATTTTATATTTTTCCTTAGTTTATATTATCCTGATAGGTGTCACAGGATAAAAATGTCAAAAATCCTGCCTGAAGGCAAGAAGTGCTAAAGCCTCAAAGTCTGTGGAAAAATAGTACATGGTCTTCTAAGTCACTTGTGAATACAGAATGTTCTGCTTACGTCTTATGTCATTATTTCCTCTCTTTTCATTTTGTTTTAAATCTGGAAAATCTTTTGACAACTTTCTGTCAGATTTTGAACTCTTTTCTACACTAGAGGGCTATTGAAATCAAAAGAATTCCTTGGCTCAAATTTAAGAAGATATAAACGAGGGATAAATCTCCATGAGTTTCCTTCTCGTGCAAAGCAGAATAATGTAGAAGGCTACATGTAAAAATACATTTTAAGAGAGTTGCAAATAGTTCAAGTTGATCATGCACTGTTTCTAAATGCTCCTCTCTCCTTTGCTGTAGAACTCTCTACCTGTGCCACTATGCAGGAGCTGACCCGGACCAAGCAAGGGCCATTCACGCTGGAGGAACACGCCCTTTATGAAGACAAATGGACAATTGATGAAATTGCACGATCCTTAGAGCATTGCACATCTCTTCTCCCAGGAGAGCCATCTCATAAAAAATTGAAGACAGAGCATCCTGGTGAAACTGCTGTGAGCTGTGAAGATAAGTGATAAGTTGGGTCAAGGAAAAAGACTGAATGATTGAGACATTTTAAGATTGGATTGGGATTGTCTTGCCTCCTGTGTAAATTTACAAGTCTGTGCTGGGCGGGTGACAAGCTGCAGTGCAAGAAAAATGGTCCTTTTGTTTTCTGGGGTTAGAACATGCACTGAAAATACCCAGTGCTTGCTGATTCCTGTTCTGTTTATTTCCCTTGTTGCACACTGTAAATGGGTCTGCCACTGACGTCAAATCTTCATAAATTTCTAAGAACTTGCAGGGGGCAATGTAGTTGTTAATTCTTCAATAAAAAAAAACCCAACAAGCAAGCAACAAACCTTCAGGTTTGCTAAATGTGTTCTGGAAAAAAATCTTCTTTTTCTTTATAGTTGCTATTTGAACCCTGAAATACCATGGTGGCTACATTATCATAGCTTGAAGGATACAAGAATGTGGTGGGGCAGTTTGCTTTCTCAAAATCCATTTCAGGAAATGTCCGTTTTACTGTATTTTTTCCTATGCAGATTGTTCTTCCAGTCAAACGTTATTCAGAATGCATTAAATCTGAATATCTGTGATATTAAGTCTGAAATATCAGTGTAAGTGAATAATTCCAAGTATAAACATTCCCTGAAGATAACTGTTTGATAACAAGTGCTCTGAATGGTGCAGTCATCATTACAGGTGTACATATCTTATTATAGAATCATCAGGGTTGGAAGGGACCTCAAAGATCATCTAGTTCCAACACCCCCACCATCAGCAGGGACACCTCCCACTAGATGAGGTTACTCAGAGCCCCATCCAGCCTGGCCTTAAAA
>VYZX01024646.1:469484-529356 GCA_013401335.1 Brachypteracias leptosomus
CAGGTTACTCAGAGCCACATCCAGCCTGGCCTTAAGAATTTCCAGGAATGTGGCTTCCACCACCTCTCTGGGTAACCTGTTCCAGTGTCTCACCACCCTTATGGGGAAGAACTTCCTAACGTCTAATCTGAATCTACCCACCTCTAGTTTTGACCCATTCCCCGTAGTCCTACCACTACCCAACATCCTAAAAAGTCCCTCACCAGCTTTCTTGTAGGCCCCCTTAAGATACTGGAAGGCCACAATAAGGTCCCCTTGGAGCCTTCTCTTCTCCGGACTGAACAACCCCAACTCTCTCAGTCTATCCTTGTAGGAGAGGTACCAATTCTGGTAGTGTCCCAGTTGGTGACCATCCATAATGTCAAGTGTAGTTAACTGTTATGCCCTTCATAGGGTTTATGGAATTTACTTTTTCCATCTGTATGTTACTTGAACTGTCTCCTGTGGATTGGGTAGAAAGCTGATGTGCTTCTGGACTTTGATTTGAACCTGACTAGTTGTAAGGGCCACAGAGGGACCCACCATCAGGCACCCTTGTTGAAACCATTTTAGTTCACTGGGGCAGTGAGGGCCTGTTCCACAGTTCGTGTACTCAGCAGAATTTGATTGCACTGGTTGTTTCTCCCCACAGATTCCCTTGGGATTTTCAAAATGACTAAAAGACATTGGTTTGAGAATGCTAAATAGCACCCTAGTTTGTGTCCATGTGTGCAATGGACTGTCCTAAAAGACTTCCCTACATGTCTGCATAAAAGTTAGTACCAGCTCTTTTCCTCTTGTCATAATAAGTTTAAACATGTGAGAGGAAGCCCTGCTTTTGAAATTGTCACTGAAATGTCACCAAAGAGGAATGAACTGGCTGCTGCTGCAGTTTTGTGCTGCTGCTGGCCAAGTGGCCTGCCGTGGCTTTGTACAACTCCTGTGCCTTTGAGTTTTGGTTCTGGAGTACAGGGACTTGATGCTCTTACTCTAAGTGACTGAATGCCTTACAGCCTAGATTTTGTGCTTATATTAGGGTGTAGCTTTAACAGAGAGACATGAAAATTTGATTTAATTACTCTGTGTTAATGGTCTTGCTACTTTCTGTGGTAAGTTATCTTGATGGCTAATTACCTCTATTGCTTAAAACAAGTTGTGTTTTATTCTCAGCTTGACTTGAATCTCCGTATGCTACATTTTACTTCTTTGCACCTTACAAAAAGCAATTTCTCTGTGTCCTGGTATGTGAAATGATCAAGTTCCAACCTTACTTTTAATCTAAGAAATGAAATAAGAAAGCACAAATACAGGCTGGGCAGAGTGTGGATTGAGAGCAGTCCTGAGAAGGACTTGGGTGTGCTGGTTCATGAAAAGCTCAACATGAGCCAGCAATGTGCAAGTGCAGCCCAAAAGGTCAGCTGTATCTGGGCTGCATCAAAAAAAGTGTGGCCAGCAGGTCAAGGGAGGTGATTCTGCCCCTCTACTCAGTTCTTGTGAGACCCCCACCTGGAGCACTGCATCCAGATCTGGAGCCCCCAACATAAGAAGGACATGGACCTGTTGGAGTGGGTCCAGAGGAGGGCCATGAAGATGATCTGTGGACTGGAACACCTCTCCTATGAGGACAGGCTGAGAGAGTTGAGGTTGTTCAGCCTGGAGAAGAGCAGGCTCTAGGGAGATCTTATTGTGGCCTTCCAGTATCTGAAGGGGGCCTACAGGAAAGCTGGGAAGGGACTTTTTACAAGGGCTTGTATCAATAGGACAAGGGGTAGTGGGCTCAAACCGGAAGATTAGAAATTAGGAAGAAGTCCTTTACTCTGCGGGTGGTGAGAGACTGGAACAGGGAAGTTATGGATGCTTCATCACTGGATGTGTTCAAGATATCCTTCAAGGTTGTTTGGGCCCTTGTGCAACCTGGGCTAGTGGGAGGTGTCCCTACCCATGGCAGAGGGGTTGGAACTAGATGATCTCCAAGGTCCCTTCCAACCCAAACCATTCTATGAAATAAATATCCTGAAGTTTCTCATTGCCAGATACCTTTCCAGACATCTGTAGGGTTTTTTTGTTTTCTATACAATAAGAAACTGAAAGTCTATGCAAGATTAATGAAGCTTTTGTTTAGAGGGAGGATAGAATTTATGCTTTATTGCTCTGTAAACAGACAGTTTTCCTCTTTTGTATATTCTTATAAAGAACTTAAAGGAAATGTTGAAAATATCACAAGGAAATTGAAATGTTAAAGCACTGTAGCAGTAACATCTTTAAAGTAGTGTGGATAAAGAAACCATTGTAAGAAATGTTTATTTCAGAGATGGGAGGAAAGAGTTGTTCTCAGTAAGAGAACAGTGGGAGATTTTAGTTGTTTCTTTTCGGGGTGTTTTTTTTGTACTTTGGATAGAAACAGAGAATAAAGAGATTATTTTCTGACAAAACCAAATAAAGCAGAAAATTTCATTTTCCAGTATGCTTATCTTGAATGATCAAAGACTGACTGAAACACGGCTTCTCTGATTGTCTAAATCTGTATTTTTCCAAGGACCTAATTTATGTTATCCCAGTGGTCTTCTAGATTAAGTTCTGATTTTATTTATCTTTCTGCTTTTTTAAAAAATAGCCCTGTAGTTATAATTCCATTAGTCCACTTGTTTCATCTACAGAGATATGTTTCTTTAAAAATTAGTGCAATTGAGAAATCTTTCTATTAATAGGGTATATTTGTATACAGTGTTATAAGTGTCTAACACATTTTTTTCTCTCATCTGTTTGTTTAATGCTCACCATGACTCTCTTGCTATTCCATGTAAGACCCCCTGATATTTTTATTTTCAAAAGGAGAATTATATTTTCATCAGCTTTTAGGTTAGCTTGCAACTGGTCTGTTGTAATTACTGTTAACAGGTCTGTGATCCTGAGAAGACAGAATCTGTTCCATAGCCTAGTCACTCGAGAGAAATGAAATGGCAATCAAAAGAAAGCTTCCTGTTGACATCAGCAAGGTTTGGTTTAGGCTGCAAGTCCTAAAGCACATGAAAAACATAGGGAGAGAAAGAATGCAGCTGGACACGTGCAGGGATCTGCATGAGGTGTGTAGACAGAGTTTCTAAAGACTGGAGGTGTCTTTCAATTTACAAATGAGTTTTCCTCAATGCTTTTATTCCTCAGTAGCAAGGAGAGAGACTTTCACCAGCTCTAGCTCGACTGGTTTTTCTCTGGGATTCCTCTTCTCTTCCCCAACGGTAAGTCTGTCACCTTCAGAAATAAAGGCAGAACTCCTTTATTTCAGATTAATGACTAACTTCTCCCCATGTGACTTGCATTGAACTACAGAAGCTATTACACTTACAAGTTGGGTAGCACGTCTGAATGGTTGTAGTTGTAAAGGCTGGCACACAGAACTGTGGTAGACAGCAGGACACAGTGTAGAGAGTGCAGAAAGTCATGAACAAATGACACAATGACAGCCTGTTTTATGACCACTGATGAGTGTCAGCCCCGTTCCAGCCCTAAGCAGTTGAGCTGCCTTTCCAAACATCCAGGCTCCTCCGGCTGCTTCCCGGTGTCTTCCTGGGTGCTCGGCCTCACCTGCCTGTGCTTTCCTAGATACCCCTGTGCTCTGGTGGGCCTCAGTCTCCTGAGCCATTCCTCCCGGTGAATAGTAACCGGGAAGCCACAGAAAAATCTAGGAATAGCTTTTTTTAGATATGTTTTAATAAATGTTTAGCCCAGTATCTTGAAACTGTCCAGATCTGGAAGTAAGTGGTGTGTTCCCATGGGAACCTAGGGATATACTCATTTTAACTTTTTTTTTCTTATTAGCATGCATGTCCCTGAGATACCAGACTACAGAATTGTGCTATATCCACAGAAAAATGTATTTTTTTCTGGAACAAAATATCCTGTGATCCTGGATCTTGGCAGTCCTGTGATCCTGGCAGTCATGGCATCTCAACTTTAAGGGCTATTTAAGAGTGAGGGGAAATGTGTGTATACAGTATTTCCGAGCCTAGTAGAAGAGTTAGTACCAAGTGCCCAGCTGAGACAAACAGTAGTTAATAGGAATTTTATGCTACTCTGACCAGAAAATATTCATGTCTCTGTGATTTACCATTTAAAATTTATCTGTGACACAGACTGAAAGATTTGTCTCATTTTAACAAGCGTTGTTCATGAGGAAATTCCTGGTGGGAAAGCGTGTCCTGCTTGTTGAGCTGAGTGTTATCTGTCTTGAACTTGGACTTGCAATCTTTAGTCTGTAGTCGTCTGCCACCAAAGTCTGGCCCTGACTCTGCCTCCAGTGCTGGTGCTGCTTCAGTGAGGTTGACAAGGGCTTCATAATTTATCTCTTTCTAATGTCTCTGCCTGGCTGGCTCTGTTTCTTCCGTATTTAAATGGTAGTTTTTCTGTGCACTTCACAGTAGATTTCTGCTGCCAGTGTGCTGAGCACTTTTAAAATGTTTTTTAAGCAAAATCAATAGGATCTGGTTTTATATTAATCAAGTCTGAGCCATTAGCAAAATATTCTAGAAGTGCCTTCATCAATAAGTAAGCATTTAGCATCTTAGCCTACCATTCTGTTTCTGATTTATATGTTTATTACAAAAATAAAATTAGTAAAATTTTGAGTAACTCCCCAGATTTTGGGATACCTTAGGATTTTGTCTCTTAGGGTAATAGTTGGTGAAGTTGCTGTTCTGAGCGTGAATGACTCTGAGACTTCAATGGCTAGGGTCATTCTGTTTGCTTGGCAGAGACAAGGAATCAGTTTGCAACAGTATTAATTTTATTAAGAAAGCTTTGGAGAGCCAAAGCCAAGAGTGCACGTGTGTGTATGTGAGAGTGTGACTACAGCATACAGCCAGAGGGAAGTCGTAGAGACAGTTAGTGGATTCAGCCAGCCTGGGCAAAATGACTGTCCCTATTAAAAAGCAGTCATTGTTTCTAATGGCCAGGGGTTTAATTTGCTGCTTTGTGAGACCTGATTAAGTAAATCACCAATACTTAAGAGCATGTCAAACAAGCAGGGCTATCAGCTGTATGCCTCCCTCTCCACTCTGGGTGATCAGGTGGCACATCTTTTCTTACTGTCTCTGAGATCTGTTGCTGAGGTGGTACAGGTGTTAAATGGGCAAGCAAGCAGCTGGTAATTGGGAATGGTGGTTTCAGTGATTGAGACAAAAAATGGACTATATTGCAAGAAGAAATTCATAATTTTTCCCAAGTTTCTTTTTGGGGCAGTGTTGGAGCCACTGCCGTGGCTCAGAGAAACCATTAGCATGGCTGCCCAACACAAAACTAACATTTTTGTTATGAGTGTGAATATCTTGGACTTTAATCCTCTTCCCTTCTCACCTCAGGCTCAAAGAAGTGGGGTTAAATCAAAGCAGTAGCCTCCCCCTGACTTTTCCATGTCACATTGCTGGGGATGCTGAAACAATCCTATGCTCAAACTGTGGGATGTCAAAGGGCTTATGTAGCTTATCCCAGAAGTTAACAGCAACTGGGAATGAGTAGGATGAGCAATGAGGCAATGAAATTTGTAGTATAAACACAGAAACGTCTTTACAGCCTACAAATGAGCATTCCTCTTACCAGATGTATTCATCTTGGGTTACAACTCTGAGCCAGCCTTTCCACTGGCATCCCAAGACAGTTCATCCTAAAACTCTCATCTTCCCTTTGGAATTCCTTTCCAGGTACACATGGGCCTTGGGAAAGCATCGAGCACAAAATAATGCCTGGTTTCTAGGGGGACAGGAAAGCTGGTGACAAAGTAGAACTGAAAAGGATGAGGGAGGTGGTGGAGACCCCATCCCTAGAGACATTCAGGGTCAGCCTTGATGGGCCTCTGAGGAACCTGACCTAGTTAGAGACGTCCCTGCTTATTGTAGGGGGGGTTATTGAAGGTCCCTTCCAACCCAAACCATTCTATGATGATTCAATGGGGTGTGCCTAGTCTGTTTCTAGCCTGCCCTTTTCGTGAGAAAGACATAGTCCTGAATGCTTTAGTGCCATTTCTCTGGGACCTAGGATTATTTTAGATATTTTAGAACTAAGTACTTCAAAGTCAGATCTGCAGCTGAGTGCATGCATTAAAAACAAAATACATCATTTCACAGATGTCACACTACTTTTAGTGATTTCAGAACATGATTTTACAGCTTTTAAGCTGTAAAAGGAGGGGTGTAGAAAAGGAATGGCAAGAGGTAAATGCATATTTCAGTTGTTAGGTTTTTTGAAATAGATGAACTCATTTTAGGTAATCATGTAAGAAAATACATTAAGTATTCTAATGGAGAAAAGGCAAAAAGAAAGGTCACAATTTTTTCTACCTTTTCTGCTTCTTTTAGCACATAAAATAATTAGCTTAAATACACCATTTCAGAGCTTAAGAAGCTTTTATGTGGAAATGCACGAGAGGTTGTTACTTTATGCTGATGTGAGAAAAGGCATTTATTTTCATTTCAGCAGTTGAAAAGATAGTCTTCTGTAATGCCTTTTAGGAGGCTGTGTTTTGTTTTGCTTTTATTGAATTTCAGTAAACCCTTAGCATAACTTACTCTTTTGTGAGTGGTATGTTCACGTTAAATCATTTCCTGCTGCTGGCTTTCCTAGAGGTCAGCAGCTGTGTCATGTTCTGCAGGTAGGTAGTACATATTCCCAGTGTAAATGGAACATTGTCTACAAACACTAAATACACAGAGAATTAATCTTGTTTTCTAAATAATCTTTGCTATGCAGATTGCTCTTCTAGTAAAACACTCTCCAGGCTGCATCAGACCGAGCTGCTGCTTTGCATACAGTTTCTTCTCATTTTTATACTCTTAATTTGACAAAGGGCACTGACAGACTGTTGATTTCTTGTCCAGGTGATTAATTTCACTCAGCTGCCTCTCTTACACAGAGACATTACTGGCTTTAACTTGTGATTTTCCTAGTTATGATTTCCTAGTGCTGTGCTCTGCACCCTGCCAGAGGTTGCCCCCAGCAGCTCTAGCAGGAAGAAGCGTGTGTCCACCTCTTCCATCCCATCCATGGACTGGCAGGTAACGTCTCGATGGTGCAGGTTTTGTGCAAGTGAAGTAGACTGTGTTAGGAGAAGGCCATGTGTCTCCTCATGTTGCTCTGCTAACCTCCAGCAAAGATAGAGTGGACAACAGGGGATAGCAATGTTCTAGTAATCCTCCCTCCAAGCAAGAGCTGGTGGTAAATGTCAGCAAGGTATATGGGTGCATTGTTAACTTCAGTATGTCATTATTTCTCTTGACCACAGTGAGAGGACTCCTGCCCTATTCTACTAAATTATGTAAATTATTACTCCTGAATTAAGACCACCTGCATTTTATTTTCACCTATCAGGGGTTTTGTCCTTTTTCTCTTTATTTTAGTAATGCAAACTGATGGATTGAAAAATTGTATTTCTTTTTACAGGAGAAAAATTGAGACAGAGTAAAATAAATATTAATGGTGTAGCACAGCACTTAAAGTTGTTTCATGTCTAATGAATATGTAACAGTTCTATTTCCTACTTAAACACAGAAAAATTGTCAGAATAGAATTAGCGTTATTTTTTTTAAACTGTGTTTATCTAGGAAATGTGTTTGTCTAGAGAGTTCTGTTAAAGGCTCTGCAGTGGATAAACCTATTTGAGTGTGGTGATGATCTGTTTCTAGAGTTAGGAACATATAACTTCTATTGAATTGTACAACCCTGCACCAGTTTTATCTGTTCTCCTCTGTGGTGGTGTAGATGTTTCTTATTGGAAAGAGCGTAGTCCTACAAGCTGAGTGGGTTTTCAGCCATTCCTTTCTATCAATGGAAATCCAAAGTACTCATCCCCACTCTGCCCCCCTGCATTAACAAACCCAAGCTGGTCCTTTAGAATTGTACAGAAACAACCCAGAAATAGGCCATCGTGCCACAGAGAAGGCAGGATGTAATTAGGATTTGAAGAGATGGAATTTATCTGAAGGCAGAGCATGTTTTATGGCTGCAAAGAAAGACAACAGAAAAGTCCAGCAGGATAGAGTCATAGGATTGTCATTATGGAAGAGACCTTAAAGATCATCTAGTTCTAACCCCCCTGCCATGGGCAGGAACACCTCCCACTAGATCAGGTTACTCAGAGCTCCATCCAGCCTGGCCTTAAAAACTTCCAGGGATGAGGCTTCCACCACCTCTTTGGGCAACCTGTTCCAGTGTCTCACCACCCTCATAGAGAAGAATTTCTTCCTAATGTCTAATCTGAATCTACCCACCTCTGGTTTTGACCCATTCCCCCTAGTCCTACCACTACCTGACATTCTAAAAAGTCCCTTTCCAGCTTTCTTGTAGATACTGGAAGGCCACAATAAGGTCCCCTCGGAGCCTTCTCTTCTCCAGACTGAATAACCCCAACTCTCTTAGTCTATCCTCGTAGGAGAGGTGCTCCAGCCCTNCTTGGAGACCAGGATGTCGTGTGGGACAGCGTCAAAGGCTTTGCTTTGGTCCAGGTAAGTGACCTCCCCATGCACGTGTAATCCCATCCTGAACACACAAAACCAGGTGGCTTTTCCAAGAAGTGCATCTTCTGGAAGAGTGCCCAGCCATTGAATCACAGGAATGTACTTGCACCATTTTTCTGTGCGTCAGAATAATACAGTAAACATTCCACCTCTCCTTTGCTCAAGGAGCTCGCTGATCCTGTCTTACTCTTGCATTGTGAGGCTGGTTTTAGATTTCTGTAGGTTTTGGTGGCTGCTATGCACACCAGGTAGAGTTGAGAGAGCTCCTCTGACACTCCATTTTTATTTTCCTAGCCCATTTGGTTTGGAGAGAAGTAAGAGGGAACATCTGGGATCATCTCTTTTGTTACAGGCACAGATGTTCTGCTTTGTGCCTGCCCTTATGTAAGATAAACCTGGCAATGGGAGAGGGCATTCCATGGCTCAATCTCTCCTGGGCTGCCCTTCTAACCTCCCTGTGTAAGAAAGGCCCAACCTTTCTCCCATCACTTCTGGAACATGCGTGTGCTTTTTTTTTTTTTCCAGAGTTGGGCAGCCTTCCCCAAGCCCTTCTGTTCCTTGGTGCCCAAGAATCATTTATCTCTCACTGCAACAGTCCAATGGTTTCATAACTGGCCCAAGGCTGTGAAGCAAAGTTACAGTCTAGGGATGTTGCTCACTGTGGTCCAGAAGAGAAGAAAAAAATTGGCCAGGAGCAAGTAATTGTTGAGTGGCAGAAACAACTGGGAATTCTTGGTAAATCAAGAAAAATGGCTGATGTCTGAAAATGCTGGTGTGGTACAAGGCTGGAAAAAAGTGTGCTTGGGCTTTCTGAGGTGTTTTTATAGCACTCAACTTTGTTCTTCCTTAACAATGTTACAGCTGTCTCAAAAAAGCAGGTTTATTCCTATCAAGTCAAATCCAGTTGCAGGTTTTGGGAAGCTCATTTGTTGAGCATTTGTTTATTTCCTGGTGAACGTCTATGTATTTATAAATCCTTAAATAAAATGCAGCAGGTAGTCAGCAAAGTTTAAATTAAAACTTACACGTGCACCTTCTCTCATGCTCTTGCCAAGGACCTCAGCTCCAAGAGGAGCAAGGACCCTGTTGGGTCCCCTGCAGTTCTTTTTTATAGGGTGCAGAGTAATTGCCCAGGATGGCACGGGCATTGTAGGGAGGTGGTGGCTGTGAGGAAAAAGAAACCTTCAGACTCCATCTTAGTCTGTTTAATCTGTCAGAGAGGAAAATGGTTGGGTTTTTTTTTTCAGTGTTCGTTTTGAGGTAAGGTCAGCCCAGTCACTTTTTAATTATATATAAGCCAAGCAGCACGCTTCTTCCTGGTGATTTATTTGCCTCAGAGACACCAGTGAGGAGCTGTTGTCAAGGCAAGAAAACACTTTGTGTTCCGCAAAACTGATAAAATACTGGATGTGTGCCCATGATGAAAGAAACTTTAGGCTACATTCAGGTTTACATTTACCTGAAATTGTTGAAATAAACTTTCTGATGTGTCAGCTTGCTAAGTTTCCCAGAGTATTTTCTCATTAGGAGGGGTTGCCTTGCAATAATTATTATAATGTGACCCTATTGCTCTGTGCCTCACGGTGTACAACTGTAGAGACTTGGTTCTTGCCTCTAAAATGTATGATCTGTACTGGCTCCAGCCTGATGAGGTGACTGGTAGATACAGAGAGCTTCAACCAACACAGTTCCTTTTTTTATTTTGAGGAGTATCCTAGAATTATGGAATGCATTGGTTTAGAAGGTACCTTCCAAGGTCATCTAGTCCAAACCCCTGCAGTCAGCAGGGACATTTTTTTCTAGATCAGGTTGCTCAGAGCCCCATCAAGCCTGGCCTTGAACATCTCCAGGGATGGAGCCTCCACCACCTCTCTGGGCAACCTGTTCCAGTGTTCCACCACACTTATAGTAAAGAACTTCTTCCTAATGTATGAAAAAGTATGAAGAGCCTTCAAGAGAGTGAGTAGCAAAGAATTATTTGAAAGAAGAATGGTTTTGATTTTGAAACCTTTGTTTAGGGAAATAAATCTGTCAGGAGTCTCCTAGGGTTAGCAGAGAACTTTTTCAAAGAGTGGGTTAATGTCTATTTGAAGAGGAGGATTCCTAGACAAGCTGTCTGGTCATTTGGTTCAATGAACTACTGCTCTATGGGCCTGCCTGCAGCTAAGGGGTTGTTCCAAACTGGGGTCCTCTTAAGCCAGCAATACTTAATTTGATTTTCATGTTTCTGTCATGCTGAGTTGGTCAGTATGTTGGCTGGTCAGCCAAGGTTACAGCCTGAGGTATCAAAGCTTGAAAGCTGCCACACACCTGGCTGCATGTAGGTGTTCAAAATTAACTCTGTGGGAAAGATGGATCTTATCAAAGAGCACAAGATGTACTAGGCATAAGAGTACACAGAAAAAAAAAATGTCTGAGGAGGAAAAATTTTTTGCTTTAAAAATTGATTTTATTGCAGTTTATCTGTCTTTGGTTGATCAAACCTGCACTATTCTGTGCAGTTTACTGCAGGCTGAAGGTAGAATGAAAAGATACTACAAATTCACAGAAGTTCTCAAGGTCAAAACTATGATGGTTATTTGAAGAACTGTCCGTGTCGTAAGTGTGCATCATGTAAAGGCACTTTTGAGTATTACTACTTATCCGCCCATATTCTTTCACATCTGAAAGTTCTGCCCAGGTACATACACAAAGGGTGAGCCCTGGAAATGAAGATATTTTTATTATGCTTTAATTTTAGAAGCGAACAGTAGAGTCAGGATTGTTGACTCATGGTCACAAGGGTGTCAAGCTGGGCTTTAAAGCAATTATTGAGCCATTTAGTTCACTTGGAATAGGATCCAGCGTGTGAATGTGAGACAGCATTAATGTGAAACATCAGCGTTCCTTCCCAGACAATGTGCAGATGATAAGTTTTACCTCTCCACATTTCCCAGTTTTAAAAAAAACCAGCCAGACATACAATGAGGAGAGGAAATAAGCATCAGTGTTTATGGATGTGACCTCTTAACAGCAACTAAGATCAACAGATCACTTAGTTGAGCTGAGATTAGCAGCAAGTCGTGTGGATCCTGGCTTGTCACCAAACTGAAATGCTATCGCAGTATAACTTAGGAGTCATATACATATGGTTATTGGAAATATAAGCTGGTATCTTAGGGCAGGAAAGGCAATTTTTTGTATAAAGCTAGTTTCAAAATATTTTTGGGAGCAGTTTATAGTTCAATGTTATGTGCCTTAAAAATAAAGCCTCCATCTTTCAGGTGATAAAGGCAAATTTGATCAGAACACCACCTTTTCAGAGCAAGCATACTGCTCTGCTCCCCCCACCCGTTAACTAATGGTCAAATATCTGCTTCTCTCTTCTTGTAGTTAGATCAGTTTTAACCACTTCTACTCAAAATTGTCTGTGTAAGGCCCAAATAGTTCCCCTGACTTCACTGACATTATTCCAGATTTATATTGGTGTGATGTAGAGCAGAAATCTGCCCCGAAGAATGTGGAACCCCAAAGGTATTCACTAAACCCTTTTTTTAAAAATAATAACAAGAAAAGATGTTGAAGCTGAATGTCATTTGTCATTGTCTCCCATTTGCTTGCATCTAGTTATAAAGGAGGAATGCAAGAAAGCTATCCCATTAGCTGCTAGTTCAAAAGTAGTTCAAAAAGAAAGCCCAGTGCCTCCAGGAACATCTTTCTCACAGTAGTCTAATCTCTGCAGGTTACTGTTCAGAGTTATTTTATATCAGCCTGTCCTTAGGCTTTGCTGGCTAGAAGGACCTGTTATCTGCAATCCTGTTTAACTTGCAACTTTAAAACATAATTGAGGGTATTATTTCAAAGCACAGCACTTTCTGAAGCTCCCATTTTGGAGAAGGATTTTGCACTTTAACAAGTCGTCTTCTGAGTCAGTAAGCACTGACCTCTGTCCTGTTCTCAGTAAAGATAAAACTAAAATGGAAAGGCTCTGGCATTCTTTAAAATGTTCCAGCTAAATACCTTTTTATATTTCTGTGGTCAAAAATGCAGATGAAATGTAGAAGTCTTTTTTATTATTTTCTTTTACAAAGGGACTTGCAAACGAGCACATTATTCCGTAAGCAATTCCTTTTTCTCTGCACTACTGCAGGAGTTCAGATGTAAGGGCTGTTCTTTTATAATGTCACATATTTGTATTGCACCTCTTACCTGGGGATATAAAAATAATTTGCAAATGTTAATTAAAGATTCCACCCCATTCAGGTGGTAAGACATCAACAGATTTTTCCCTGGGAAAATACACAGGATCCTAGAGATAATGCTGTGACCTACTTAACCTCACCTTCCAGTTCTGTGTCTTTGCTCTCCCTTTACCTGCCCCCTTAGTCTGAAGTGATTTGTGACAAAAATAGCTTCCCGATGTGGACCATAAAGCCCTTGTTTCATTTTGGGTTTTAGGTGCACCACAACGTAAATGGATTTTTGCTTGGGGATTCACCTTGGTGTAGCTGCTGGTGGGTCTGTGAGAAGGAGGAACTCTTGGTCCAGCAAAGCTTTACATGATGTTCAGTGTGCAGGACTGACCCCTGCTCTGTGGCACTGAGATTTGCCCTGCTCCATTCTTAGGTGCCCAGCCTGCTGCTCTGCTTCTGAAAGTGAGCTCTGTGGCAGGCAGGAGAGGAGTATCTTTACTTCAGGCATGTGCTGCTGTGAGCAGCTGGGCTGAGGTGCCCTCGACTCCGCAGCTGCAGGAGCCAAGGAAGAGTCTTCAACTGGCTGCAAACTCAGCGCCTGCAGTCCTGACTCTAGCTTGTGTTCCAGTGTGGTGCTCCTTTGTTACCGTGCCTAATAAGCACCGAGAAATGGCCCATTTACGCTGCTCTCTTCATCAGTAGTCTAAGGAAAAGCTCATAATCAGCTTCTGATTAGCAGGTAGTGAATTTTGCTGAGCAGTGAAGAACAGCCAGGGACTGTGTTATTTAAAAGGAAGGCGTGTTGTACCTGCACAGAACATGGGCTACCTTAGCAGGGCCAAGGGCAGGAGAAACTCAAAGCTGCAAGTTCCTGGGGTGCCAGACTCCTAGGATGGGAAGACACTGAGCAATGAAGAAAGAATAGTGGCAAGGAAACAGGGAAGAGCGCTGTGACTCAGCCCTTGCTTGTGTAGCCCTGCTACCCCGCCAGGCTGGCTGCTTGTCCACAGGGATGTGGATCCGCAGGAGCTGTGATGCCCTGCAGCATCAGACTCAGTAAGAAAAGGTCAGAGAACTATGGAAATGTGCAGTTGATGAAGGGTAAACTTCAGAGCTGTTCCATCAGCAGCTACAGGTTTCATCCAGCAGAGTATGGAGCAGAAACTTCATGGCTGGAACCTTCTTCTTTGGTCTTTAACATCCTCATGGATGGTTTCTGATGGGGTTTGACCTGGACACTCTGAGTACCTTCTGCTGCCTTCTCCCTATCACAAAGGCCTATAACAAGTTTATGGATTATCTTGGGGGAAAAGCTAAAATTTGTCCCGGTTGCAAGATTGTGTCTTTTGTTAGGAAGATTAAATTTAGACTCCACAGATGACATCTGCAAACAGAGTTTGAAGGTCTGGAGGCTGTTGCAAGGTCACCCTTGTTTTTAGGCCAGTGCAGAGAAAAGAGAGTACAGTCCAAGAGCATATGAATTGCAGAATGCAAAACCTGGACTTTTCATATGCTAATGAGTGTGATTCTGGTTTTGCAGCCATGGGAGTCACATCACATGAAATTCCGGTGTTGAGACTATATTTTATGGAAGAGATAAATAGTTTGGTTTTCATTTTATGTAATATTGGAATACAGTGAGGGTGAGGGCTTTTGTGTCTCTTCATAGGTACTCAGAAAGTGGAGATGCTGACCTGTCAATTGTACCTGACAGCGCCGTTACAGAAAGATCTCTTCTTCTCTGCCGGTACCTTCTATACACTGGCCTAGTTTCCTCCCAGCAGCTGTACAGCATGGCACCAGCAGTGCAATCCAAAACTAAACTTATGAATGTCTGTTAGAGTGTGAGTTGCACTCTTTTGTGCACTGCTTGTCCTCAAACATGTTAAAGCAGTTAGAAAATAAAGGAGTGGATGGGAAGAAGGGGCAGTAATTTAATAACAGTGGAAAGCGTATTTTCCCTTCTAGTTGTCCAAGGAAAAATGTGTTAAAAGATTCTGAAAGTGTGCTGAAAGCTTACTGCTGTAGTACACAGCTTGGAAGTTTTAGAGGGAGGTGTTTGTCTGTGAAGACACTGCCTGTGTCTCGATCAGAAGCGCTGGGGAGCGCAGCTACAGCAGCACGACAATCCGTTCTGTGCTCCATCTGTATTCCAAATCACAGTGAAACAATCAATACCCAAGGATGCAAAGACAACCAAGGGCTTCAAGTGGTTGAGGACAAAAAACTTTCTGAAAATCCCAAACGTTAACTATCACAATCCTTTTACTGACTGTTCCCATGCACTAATTATAGCTAACCTGTTTTGGCAGTAACTATCTCTGACCCTTTCTAGGGGGAATTCTGCACTGTGAGTCCTCTCCAAGCACATATCTTCGTGACCTCTGCACTGGCAGTGTTATTTCCCTGGCTCAGCACTTTCTGTTTATAATGGTTTATAGCTCCCTAGTTCTATACTTCACCTTGCTCTACTGCTTCTATACACAATCTTTTTTTTTTCTTTTTTTTTTTTGTCTTTGCTTGGCACTGTGGTTTGCCTCCGTTTTGTTGTTGTTGTATTAAGGGGTCAAACAGCTGGATTTCCTCTTTCCCCTGTTTCTTCATATTGCCTATTTTTTTTTCCTTCCACCTTAATGAACACCACACTCCATAGGTTTTCCTGTACAATGTAGGGTAATTAACAGGGATTCTCCAGCCTTTTCTTAAGTGATACTGCCCTTAGCTGTATTAGTGTTATTATTTACTGCTTTTTCTTTCTCCTTATTTCTGGCTTCAAAATGAAAAACAGGGCTTCAGTTGTGATAAGCATTGCTCAAATAGATTCTAGCACTCCAGTTCCTGAGGAGTTAAAATAAAAGTAATAATATGTGCTGAGGAGGAAAATATATTCTTAGAGGTGTCTTCCAATATGCACTCACGTACTGGGAAAATGGGAGAATGAAGAAAAAGCAACATTCACTCTTCAAAGCTCACAGTACTAAGGTCACAGAAATGAGCTGCAGGGTTTAGATGGGCATAGGACAACTGCTCCTTAAAGATTTTATTTATGAAATAATTTGCAAGATATAGATATAGCCTTGCTCTATGTGTGCAAACAAAAGGAGAGCAACCAACTCATGATCGTGAATGTCTAGAGACATTGTGGTGGTCACTAGGTCATGGCGGCCACTGAGGAGAGAAGCCTGGGAGAAGACATTGTGAGTGTGGAAATGCTGAACTCTGTTTTTGTTAGGAGAAATTTCTAGATATCTGTGATGCACTGTTGGGCTGTGACTGCTTGAATAAGGGAGACAGATTTGCCTCTCTGGTTTAGACCTAAGTCATCAATAGAAATGACTGAAGAATTTGGGGGTTTTGCAGACAAAAGAGATAAAGCACACAGGGACACAGAGGATCAAGAATACATCTCATGGTGACCCTCTTTTCAATTCCCTTCCAGACTTAGAGAGAAAGATGAGCATTCTCCAAAAAATATACTGAAGGGGTGATTATAGGAATACTATATTACCTTTCTCCTTATTTTCTTTATTGCTTTAAATTAATTTGGTTTCAGTTCTTCCTTGCCAACTCACTTCCAGGGGTTCCTGTTGCCTTCTAAACGCTGTCACCTCTAGCCCTTCCCTTTCCTAGTGTCTCCTAACTGCTCTCTCTCCATCATCTACCTCTGTCCAGTCTCACTTTTCCTTCTTTGAATCGTTTTACCATAGTTTCATTTGTGACTTTTCCCTACATGCAGACTGGGAAAGGTGAGAGCAGCTTTCCTTGAGTGGAAGAAATGTCTGTGAGCACTTTAACTCTCTGAAAAGCAGGCAAAGTCAAACTGTCATTTGTGAGGTTCCTTAGCTGGAGTGATGCGAGGCAGTTTGCCATGTAAGGGAGCTACTGAGAGCTCTACTCTTAAATTTTGAGTTAGAGATGTCAGCAGCGGTTACCAGGGAAACTTCTAAAATTGCACTGGCAATGTCTCTGCTCAAATACTGTATCAGATCTTGGGGAAATGGCACCAAGTGAACAGGCACAGACTGGGAAAGCATCACTCTGTAAGACCTGGGGTTGCTTTACGTACAAGTGAAATAAAAATCCCTAAAGCTTCAGGGTCTCTAGCTCTGCAATCCTAAACCAGGAAAATAGCACAAATGAAGTAAAAAGCATTGGTTCTGTTAAAATTTCATATAGACAATAGCTTTAACAGGATTGTATTTGTTAACCTCCATTTTAGGCTTTTTTTTCAATACTAAGACAAGAAGAGTTGCTTCTAACAGGTAATTCACAAAAATTGTAACTTGATATGAGAAACTAATGGAAGAAGATACCCAGCACTTGGCCACCCCTGAGTCCCCCAAGTGAGGTAAGAATATAGACAAGTGTTCAGGCATATTTAAATGCATACTAACCAGAAAGAACATCTGGGATTAGTGCAAACATCAGAATACCCGTAAAAGGGAGAGTTCCAATTACACTTGAACAGGCTTTTTACCTAAATACTGAAATCCCTTTTCTACCTAAATTGGTCCAAGCTACAAGCTACTGCAGATTGGTATAATATTTTAATTCTACATTTTTTCCCCTATCCTGCTTCTCTTTTCTGGCTATTCATTCTTGTCAGAGGATGATCAAAGGTCATTTGTTGGGCTCAATGGTCTTGGGTTTGACCTGACACAACCGGGCTTATATAGGGACAAATGTGTTCTCCTGTGCTTGTGTATCCACCAACTTAATGGGAAGTTGTCCATGGCTGGACTTGAGGTACAAATAATATTTATTTCCCACCTATTACTGTCCAAGCTGCATGTATTTTATTATTGTCTTCACTCATACAAGTCTCTGCTTTAAAATACAAGCTATGCTAAGGAGAAAGATACATATTTCACATTATTAACTAAAGTAGATGTTTGTGTATATGAGGCAACTTTGCTTTCAAAATATATTTTCTGGCCTGGAAAGCCAGATATATTTATTATCTGATAACAAATGTTGTTGGATCAGCCTCTTGACTGAATAACGTTTGAGGAAAGTACAGTTACATTTTAATATGTGCTAAAAATGTCTCTTCTTGCATAGGGCTGACTGCAGCCTATTGATGTATTAACAAGCCAGCTTTTGCCACTCTCATGCAAGTGCTCTAAGAACATAATCTAAACATATGAGGAATGCACACAGGAATATGGTATGTATACATCTAGTGACAGATAATTGGCCAACTTCAGAACTTGGGAATATGCTGCTGTGAGGAGCTGATTGCTGTGCTGAATTCAAACCATAAAGAGAGCAGCTCATTAATCACTATATGATTAATCAAAAGCTTATCGTGCTCTGGATGTTATGCATGAAACAAAAAGTGCCTTAAGTAGCAAATTCCTTTGGGGTTGTAAAGAAGTTATTCTGGCTGCTGCAACGTGAAGACCAGCAGTGCTGCTGGTGGGAAGAGGTGGATGGCTGCTCCAGCCTACAATAGTGCTGAAGGAGCAGATGGTATTTTCTTTAACAAGATGCCCTGACATAGGAGAGTGGATTTTCTTTTCAAATTTAGTGATCTTTGAAGATAATATCCATTCAAAATTATCAATAAAAGATCAAGCAATATTTTAATTTCATCTGCACAAAATTTTCTTTCTTTAAGCTTTAGTATGACAGGATCTGCTGGCAGAGAACATTGATGCAAGTCTAGTCCTGTGAAGTTGGCAGGAGGGAGGCTCCACAGCTGAGTGGTGAGGTACAGTGGAAGCAGCTTGTGGTTGTAGAAGCAACATTACAGGTATGTGGTGACCTCCTGATACCACTTCTTTGTGCTTCCTATAGTTTCACCAGGAATAAATTTTTTATTCTAGATATAACAAGCTGATGCCCTGAAAATTTCATCATCTTGAGTCACATATGCGCTGAAGGGGTGTTACAGTCCTTACTTTTTCCCTATCAGAAAGCTACTAATGATAGAGCAGCTCTCTTGCTGAGGAGCAGAGCTGACACACAGATCAGCAGTTCTGAGAAGCTTTTGGAACACTTGATAAGATGTACAGCAGCTAGTTATTCGGTTGGACCAACTGCAGCCTGCCCTGCTGACAGCTCAGAGGAAGGGCAGGTCATGGAGCCCGTTTTGGCTAGCCACTTGTTTGCAGTGGTGTGCTGGGTGGGAATGGGCAGAGCTGCCCAGCAGTACGTGACCTGACTCCACACTTTCTTGGCCCACCGTTGCCCATGATGTCTTCTTGCTTAGGTGTGGGGCAAAGGCAATGAAAGTGAAATGGTCCTTTTCCTCTGAGAAGCAAAACTGCACTTTAGAGAGAGAAGTGAAGAATATTTTTCCCAGCTCCCCAGAAAACCCTGCATGAGATGTAGGGATGTTCAGCATCATTCGCATTCTTTTCTTAGTCATAAACTGTATTTTAGACATAGATATTTGCAGTGCTGGTGTAGACAATAAACACACAAAGCTATTTTATGAAAACTTGGAGCTCTTAATTTAAATCCTACTTTTGATCCTTAATCTTCATAAAGATGTGGAGAAGGGCTGAGAAAACGTAGGTGAGTATAATATAAGGTATTCCTGCTTCTTTAGGGTAATATTTAATGATCAGTCAGTGACTGAGTTTACATACATTAAATATTTATTTTTCTTCTGTAGAGCTGAATGGGGATATGTGCTCACATTCCTGCCAGATCATTAATTGGGTAACTGCGGATGCTTAGGGTATTTCTGAGGCAGCAGTTTTATCTGTGGTACTTGTCTCATTAAGGATTTTACTGTTTGTATTCCAGAAGTCACGAATTCTCCAGCTGGGGCTGAGGCTTTGATAAATTGTCATTTCATATGCTTGAAATGTAACTTTATTACCTCTGAGTAATAAAAATTGTCAGTTTGCATTTTTTTTTTTTTTAAATTTTTTTTTTTTACATTTTTACAGCACAAATATCCATTCATTTTTGGTGTTTGCAAAACCATGTTTCTGTTGAAATCAGTGGGTTTCTGCTAGTTAATCTGGCTGCGGGAACAAGACCATAAAACTGTGGGATGTGTGTGATTTCTTAATGCTCCTCTATTTCTTTAATTTGTGCGCTCAGATTTTTGGTGGAAGTGTTTTCTCAGACCTCTGGTTGCTGGACTCAAAGTAGGATGATTCTTCTGGCAGGTGCAAAGTAGCCTTGGCTTGTCTTCGGGGGAACAAAACGGAGGTGCTGACTGGCAGCCTCCTGTTATTGAGTGATCTGACTCCAGCATCAACCTCCACTTGCCATCCCATCCATCCCTGGGATATTTCTACCTCCTCTGTGCTTGAGGTTGAATTCATGTTGAATTCTGCCCCAGACACAGACCCTTCCACCACTAAGGACAACGGGATCAGCTTTTCAGGTGCTGCCCAGCATTTGCTAGGGAGGTAGATTGAGGCTAAAGTAGCTGATCCTACTAAATTTGTATTTAAGGCTTTTCCTCTGTCCTGTCTGGGCTTTTTTTTGGTCATAGGACAAGGATTCCCTTCCAAGCTGCTTCCTTACACCTGCCCTACCCCCAGTTGTGATGCTGGCAGCTTCTTTTGTTTTGCTGTCCTCTGCTTTCCACACTCTCTTCTCCATTTCTTAGGGGGATAGCCTCCTCAGGAGCTCACTTCTTTGTCAGAGCTGAGCTGTAACATCAGTTTAGCTCAGCAGAAAGGAGCTGAGCTTGCACAGAGTGTGCAGAGAAGGATCCTCACGTCCAGGAGGGGCTCAGGGAATGAATCACACATTTCTCCTCATGAGAGCTATTTTATCTACTGTTTATTTTAAGTTCTGCCCCAGCTTCACTTTGGGAGCCTAAGAAATACCTTAACTCTTTCTTTTCTTCAGCTTTCAGGTGGAAAATAATATTCAAATAGCATACAGGTGCTAAATCTACCACTTGTTTGCCAAAAGCCCTACAATGCCAAAATACTGAACTCGTCAGTGAAGAATATTTATTTATACCGTGCATTTTTCTTATAATGTCACCCTTAAGTATGCACCATTTGCTGCTCTGTATGTTACTGCGTAGTCTAAATACCACTTCAATATTGAGGCTAATGTTGAGTCTTTAAAAGAATTTTCCCTAATGGAATTTTAAATATAGATAAATGAACATATGACATGCTAAGTATTTTTTCCAGGTTTGGTTAATCTTAGTTGATTTCTTTTTTTTCTTGACATATTAATGATATTTATATAAGGAGCACACTAAGGAGGCTTCACAGATGAAATATTTGAAGTCACAAAGGGTCAAAGCTGCCATTCTAAAAGCTCAGTTCAGAGTTACATTAATGACATCCATAGTTAGTCATTTCTGAGGTCACATTATGGCAGGTTTACTTATCTCTTTGTAGCCCATGAGCAATCTGTTTAATGACCGCTGCTTTTGTGTGGAAGAAGAAAAAGAATTCAAGACAGATTCTTTGGCAGTTTCATCCTTAAAAATATTTAATATTTATGCTATCAAAGTGAAAACTTCTTTAAGGTAATGACAAATGAAATTATTCAAAATATTCCTGCAAGAGGTAAGCTGTCACACTGATGGTCCCCTTTTGAGTATTGCTTCCTTCTTAACCTGCCCATCCCCCTGTTTCTTTCTTGATTTATCTGCCTTGAAGCTTTTAACTCATATGAATCTCTCTCTTGCCTGCAAGGTTTTATGTAATTTTTTATTTTTTTTTTATGAAATAAAGGTTATTTGTAGGGTGATTTTTTTTATGCAGCTAAAGAATTATTATTTATCTGGGCCAGTGAAGCACTCCACATTTACAGTGTTAGCCTTAAAAGCAAGGGTTTTTTCCTTTATAACTACATCCTCTTAGATATACAGGAGAGTATGTCCAGCCACTTTCATACTTATTTATAAAATGTAACCACAGAGGAGACTCAGACATCTGACTAAACCAAATCGTTTGTTGTTGCTCTGCTTAGTTTGTTAGAACATTTTTATTGTGGTAAGGTACAGATAGAGGAAATCCAGCCTCAGTGTGCTCTGTTTCAGCGTAATCTACTGAATCAATAGTTTCCATAAATAGTTTTAATGCTAAAGTACACATTCATGGATCTACTGTCATTAGCCAGTGGTTTTTAATGCCTGACTTATGAAATGGGTCTCACTTACAGTGTTTTTTTGAGCAGTGACTGATCTCAGTGAAGATGCAGGGAAGTTGTGAGCTGTTTCTGCAGAAGATTCATTTTTTTTGGTCTTCAAGTATTAAATAAATTTTCTGAGCTCAAGTAGTCTATTTTGATAGAATCAGGTGAGTTGATGCTGATTTATGTATCTCAATGTGATGTTGACTTTGTGTCCATGGACCTGACAAATTCATCATTACACACACAGAAAAACAGATACAGATATACACCTGAAAATGAATTGCTAATAGATTTACATAATGTCACATACTGAAAAGTTATCAAAAACCCCCAGGAACCCCTTAACAAAACATTTAAGGGCAGAGATCAAAACTGCTGTCTCCTCTCCCACATTGTTGTGATGACAGATTCACAGTAACTAATGCAATAACCACGCTGCAAATCAGAACCAGGAGCAATATGATCATTTTTACTGTCTAAATGACAAGAGCAATGCTGCCTTCGATGGGCTTTGTTTTAACTTGTGAATACATATTTTTTAGACTCTAAATCCTTTATTTGATAAAGCACATGGGTATCACACCCAACTGCAGCAAACGTTTTGGAACCTGTCTGACAAGCACTGGAGTTAACCCAGAATGCAGGTTGCAGTGTGTTTACAAAATCTGGGCAGTAAGTGATGTTTCAGCTCCTGTAGCAGCTTTGCTGTGCTACCTCTGTTCTTTCAAGGGTATCACAAAAGAAATAAAAGCCAGTGGAGAGAGGTAGCATCTATTTCAAATTTTAGACCAATGGGTACAGAAAGAGATGAGATCTGAGGCCTGACAGCTTGCCAGTTTTCTTCCCTTTATCAGCTTGCCTGTCCCTAGTCTCTAAGATTTCATATTGAAGGAAAGCAAACCCTGCAGAGCTCTGCTGTGTTTTGCAGTTGAGAGCTGAGCACTCAGACAAGTGTTCATAGGAAGCTCTGGCAGTTTTGTCAGCCATAGGTAGGTGGTTCCTATGCAGAAGGCTGGAAACCTCAGAGCAGAATGGGACCCTCTGTCTTCAGTAAGGCAGTTGCACTTATTAGCTAATACCTGGGAACTAAGCTGTAATGGTTCTACTCTGCAAAGAGAAAATGAAAGCTAAAATCTCTGAATTCTGCTACTTCCAGGAAAAGTAACATTTTGCTTAGTTCCACCATCATAATCTGTGTCCTAAAGAAGATACATTTTCTAAATAGAATAGCTTTTATTTCTTTGCCCTGGAAACATTCACCATTTAAGCATGTATAGTTTGGGGGGAAAAATGTTTTACTCTGCATGGCTTTTGGAAGTAGATGAAATCTACTTTTTCCTCCTTTTTTTTTTTTTTATTTTAATGCTTTGTCAGGAAACATTAATGCTCCTGTACCATCGCTTAATGGTTTTATCTGTTTCTAAAAAGGACAGAAAAAAATAGATTTCCTTCTGCTCAATTTTTAGAACTTATTTGTGTCTCCCCTGTGTATTATCTCAAATGACGGCATACACTTTTCATTCTGGTTTTGGGTTATGCTCTTCCTGAGAGCTCTGCACATTGCTCTGTAACCTTCTTAAGTCATCGTTTCACTTGAACTGTAAATAGAAATCCATTTTTGTAATTAATAATTTTGTTATTAAAGGAACTTTTTTTTTCTTTGATTTAATTTTTCTTATGCATAGATGTCAAGCATGCCATCTTTAACCTAGGACTACCTTGTCTTCATAATGTGTTTAGGGATTTGCTAGGTTGAGGCTTTCAGGTAAGAAGCCACATTTTGACCTTATACATATGAGAAAGATTCTTCTGAAAGTGAAAGTCGAACAGCTGAACAATGGTGTTTGCTTAAGCCAATGTCTCCAAGGGAGCATGAACTTCCCAGTCCCATTACTCCTGTAATCCCCAAATCTAATGTACAGACCAGCAATCTGTTAACTCTCTTCCTACAAGTGTAGGAAAGCATAAAGTGCAAAGCTCACAAATGAAGGGGTATAGAGAGAACCAGCAACTGTCTTGTGGAAGAAAAAGACATGGAAGAAGACTACAGAAAAGCAAAAGGTAATAATAGCAGTGGTCCCAAAAAGGAACAGATTCTTTTTTTAATTGAATTATACTAAACAGGAGAACACAACATTGGAAAACTCACATCAGCAATGTGTGCTCATAATTAAGAAAGTCTCTCTGAAGGGCAGTTTATATTTGATTTTTACTCTTTGTGCCAATCTCTTCTTGATAAGAGAGCACTTTCTGCTGCTGGCAAAAGAGCCTGCAGCATCTTTAGTTCTTATTGCGGCATATGGACTTTCACCAAACATGGAATCTGGCTCTTTGGCCGAATAACCCGGCCAGGCTGTGTAATAGGAAACATCACAGCCTCTGCCCCAAGCTTTTTTCTTCCTTAGCCATAGATAAAGCAATCTAGAACAGCCCTAAATTGAGGTGGGAAGAGATGAAAGTAATTCCAACTTTAGTCTAAAACTGTTCATTGATAGGTTTTCATTTCCAGCAAGATGGGAAAACTTTCTTTATTCCCTTCTGAACAGGAAAGTGGTTCCAGGAAGTACAATTTTTAATTCTCCACCTGCTGTAAGGAAAACCTACCTGTGGTTTTCTCTTGGCTCAGCCACACACCTGATTAAAATGCATGCGTTTTTCAGTACATTGTTATTTAATTTCTTTAGAGTTCCCATATCTGAATTTGATTTTGTGTATTAAAGAGGAATTACCCCAAACCCTTCATTATAATGAAAAATCAGCAACCGAGAGATGTCAGACACTGAGGGAGCCGTACTCCTTTATGACCCTGTCTTGCCCTTTACAAAAGCCAGCTTAAGTTGGTTCGAACTGCCTGTGATTGCTCATCTTTCCTAGTCATTACTTCCTGCATACACATAGCAGAAGAAAAGTCTTGTGCCAAAGAAGATTAATGAAAATCTACATTACTCTTCATTCAAAGCATCTGCCTGCTTTGCAAGTCATGCACTGGCACACATACTAATTAGAGCAGAACAAAATATGCCTTTTTTTTTTTTTTTTCTTTTGGGGAGAAAATTGAAAACCAAGAAGCTATTTTCTCCCTAATTTTTTAAAATGGTCACACCAGCTGTGCACATTAAAGATCTCATCTGCAATGTGCATTTTGTAACCGAGACTGCTGCAGGGGTTAAATTAATAATTTTGCTTTCTCTGAAAAAGCACAATGTAACAATCATCCTTGAAAAGGGGAGAAACCTACTTTTCTGGAAATGAAAATGTCAAAATGATCACTAAAAATATATCTGCACCCTGAAAGAATCCACTGATGCTCTTGCACATAGTGCTATATACTAGCTGCTGACTAAGGGGGAAGACGGATGGTGTGTTGTGCCTAGTTCTTGCTGTGGGAATAAAACACAGGTAGCAATCTGCCTATTAACAGAGAGGACTGTTGAGGAATTTCCTGAAATTGTGGAATGAAATGTGCTGTAATATGTGCTCATTCTGAGCTGACTTTCAGCCTCATGGCTGGGATTGGATGGAAGGGGAGGAAGGCAACTGAATCAAGGAGGAAGTGAAGTTGTTTGGGTTATGCAGGAGTTGTTGCACTGGGACAAACACTCCTTGTTCCTTTGCATGCCTGTTGGTTGCACGTTGCTCTCAGAGGCAGGGTAAATCCCCGTGTGTGTTCCTGGGCATGGCCTTGCCCTTGGCAGTGGGAAATCCCTTAGGTACAGGGACCAGGGCTGAGGAGGTGCAGGTGAGTTGTTGCAATGGGGCATTGCAGTCAGCCAGGGGAAGTCAGCAGAGTGCCTCTGAATTTAAAGATCAGCCAGTTGTCCTGTCAGGTATGAATGGCTGAAAGTCACCGAGGAAATGGCTGCACATGATAGAGAAGAAAGGGCTGATTGTAAAGCAGTCGGTTTAACATTTGGGAGAAGATGTGTAGAAAAAAAAAAAAATTATCACCAAATGTATATGTGTGTGTATATATATACATGTATAAGAAGTAGTACTCCTAGATATCTACTTTAGGAGATAGATGTGCTGAAAGAAAGAAAACCAGAAAACTTTACAGATCCCTTCATCTAGCTTGCTATGTGGCAGAATAACATCCTTCAGTCTGTCAAATTTTTGCCATCAAGACTATGAAATTCAAAGAAATTTATACATTATTCAGTGTAGCTTTTCAGTTGCATACTTTGTAAATAGTATTTTTAGGGATTTTGAAATTATGGGAAGACAGGGACTGGCCGGTTTTCGTTATACTACTTTGCAATTTTCAGCAGAACACAAAATAGTTCTGCAGTGCTATAGAAAAAGGGAAAGTGGGTGAGGAACACAGTCACCTGTATTTCCTAAGTGTGTGGCTACAGAAAAAGACCCTTCTGTCAGCTAAATGCAGTTTGAATGAAAAATCAGAGTACATTAGCTATGTGACTCCAATTTTGTATGTAAATTGCTTCTCAGTATCAGTGCTCTGGTGACAACCAAAGAATGTAATTCTGTTTTGAGCTTTTTATCTGATGATAAGTCTCTGTGCTCACTGCTCCCTAACTTGTCACCACTGTGGTGAGATCAATTGCATCTTAAGTGCTTCAAGTCGTAAGATATTTAGCATATATTCATTAAAGTTCCTTATTTTCCTCCATTAATATTTTTAAAGTAACTTCCTAAGTTTCTGGGTTCCCAGAGGGATGAAAGCTTAATATTCAAGGACTTGTTTCAATACATTGTTAGAAATATTTGCTTAGCATTAATGGGTTTTTTTGGTAGGGAGATATTATTGCTTTTCTCCAATTCTATTGAACTCAAGAGCCTCAAGGAGACATCCAGATAGTGTTACACTTCAATAAATTGGCCTGTGAGTTTTTAGGTTGAAAAGCTGGAATTGATTCCACCTCAAAAATTCATGACATAAATATCTGTCTTTGGCTTATAAAACCTGGATCCAGAAAATAAAAACCTGAGAGCTTGAATTGTCCATCTTAGCAAAGTCTAGTCAGAGAAATATTAATATTGATAGCCACAAAGAAACTGGGGGGGAGGGGGAGTAAATGCCAGAGAATGACAGAAAGCATTTGAGGTTGAGCAGATTGTAACACTGGCTGGAGTGCAGATAAATAGCCACTTGCCCCAGGTACATTTAGGTTGGAAAGCAGACATTTTTTAATGATTAAATGATGATTTTTAATGATTGGCTTTGCAAATGGTTTTATAATGGCAGTAGAAGAGCAAACTACCCAACAGATGTTAGACTGGCTAATGATGAATTTACATTGGGGATGTTATGGCATTTTTCTTGTGACTGCAGGCAGCTCCCAGGGACCCAAAGGCCCTGTTCAGCCCTGGGTTCCCGGAAGCTTTCAGCCTTTGGATCTCATGCAAATGTTAAAAGCACAGCTTTGTGCTGGAGGAGCCACATCTTGAATTTCAGTAATGTGGTATTTACAGGGTTCAGGTTCTGTCTCAAGCTGTCTGCGGTCTTGCAGAATAAAGGGAGAAAGAAGGAAAAGACTTGTTTTTTACAAGTGCCACCACAAGATATTTTAAATGATACTAAAATAATGTCTAACTTTCCATATTGTAACTTCAGTTCCTCAGCTGCTATTTCCCTCCAGTACAAATAAGCTATCCCCAGGAACCCTGCTGGTAACCAGCACCATGTTGATGAGGGACGAGAATAGATTTAAGTCTAAGAAGAGAGACACAAATGATACATCTTCAGGTGTAAGTTCAGTGTTTCTTTTAATGGTGCTCAGGAGTTTGAAGAATGAAGCTTCACTGAAGGGGTGGCTTGATGATAATTTTTGACTGCTGTATTGATTGCACGGGCTTGCAGGCAACCATGGCTTCAGCATAAAAAATAAGATTTTTTTGTGTTTAGAAAGAGACACCTAGAAGGCTCTTTAGGATGGGGCATGGAATTAGCCTCTCTCCTTCTCCCAAATGTTGTCATATCATGAGACACAATGAAGTTCATTAGTATAAACAAGTAGAACATCACATTTAAAACCAGTGCATAGTCTAGAGTGGCAGTTAGAACAAAGGAAGATTTTCTTGCCCAGATCAGTCATAAGGTGTATGAATGTAAGGAGGGACCATTTTATCATTTTATTTATAATGAGAATGAATGAAGAAGTTCTGGGAATGACAAAGAGTCTTCTCAGAATTGGAAACCAGCATCCTCTCACAGCTGGGACCCCTTCAGAGCGAGCTATCAGGGCTTTAAACATCCATCTTATCTTCTATATTAAACTCTCCCACTGCAGTGGGGAAAGGAATAGAACCTCTCTGTAGTTTCAACACTTAAATACCACAAAGATGCCTGATAATAAGTGAGCTGGGAAACCATTCAGTGGAACTAAGCACTGACTGTAGATAATGCTAATAATGTGTATTGGGTTGTGCTTTCGTCTCTGTCCTCTTCTTATTTTGATTGTTATAAACAAATTCCTACCACTTCATTGTGTCTCACAGTGAATGTCTAGTTAAACTGGTCTCATAAGCATTAAGATGGCTTGACATACTGTTATATTCCATTTTTGAGATGCTGCAGGTATAAAAAAATTAATTCCTCTTTAAAAGGTGATTTTTTTGTTCTTTGTTGGTTTTTTTTGTTTGTTTTGTTTTTACTTTTCTCTTTCGTGTCCTTGTGGTGCTGGGGATGGGAGCAGGCAGATGTCAAGCCATAGGTGTTACAGGACATATTACTCAATAAATGGTTTATCTTGCATATCAAAGAGCTTCAGGGCAACTGAGGTTTGGACCCTACAGGTTACCTAGCATTGCTCAGAATGAGCAGTGTCCAAGTGATGCACTTGATTTCAGAACAGGCTGAGGTTGCTGCAACAACTCAGCAACAAGTGAGTTGGCTAAAACCTACTCCAATGTGTCATGCAAGGACAGCCTAGAATTAGATAAATCTGAAGAACTTAGGCCTGTAAACCTGCAGGAGGCTGCTTAGGATAACAAGTAAATCCAGATTTAAATATTTAAACTTTTAAGTATCCAAACATTAATGTGTAAATTTGAAGCCCTGGAAATCTGTTTGTCAGCCTGTGTGTAAGGTAAGGTAACATGGCTACACCATAGCATTTCCTCTGCACTTCCAGTGCTGTATTTTACTTCTGTCAAAATCAATTGCTGAGCCCTTTTAACGTGTTTCTTTAATTGTCTCAGTTACTGATGCAAATTCACATAAAATAGGTCTCCTCACTAGAGAGGTAATCTGTAAGAAAGGCACGTGCACTCTTAGTTTCTGCATATTTAAGAAATGCTTGAAAAAAAGGTTCTAGGATTTATTAAAAGGTATGGTTTTAACTGTGAAGTAGCAGGAATATGTCAGGCTTGCTTACTTAGGAAATGCTGAGAGTGTAGAAGTGCTACCATAGATGGGGCTTTGCGTTTCGTATACAGACAGTTGTCTTTGGAGACAACCAGCTGGGACAGAACTCTTAACTGGAAACATGATGTTTGGATGAATCATTGTATTATCTTGTGTCCCTTCTTGCATGCTATGGACTTGAATATAAATGAGCTGATCTGGCTTTGGCTAGGAGCAGAAGAGTGGTCAAAAATATAATTCTACTCCAGAAATGAACCGTGCCCTTCAGCCTCAAGTTTGACCTCGAATTCTCACATTTCTTAGTGTGTGAGTAAGAGGGCAGTGTAGGCTTAAGTTATTATTTACTGGTTGGTCGGTTGTTTTTTTAAATAGTGGGTTTAATGCACTTGTAGGGCTTGAAACAGAGAGAGAATTTGTGACTTCATAGTGCAGTCAAGGACTGGAAGAGCCTGGTCCCTTCTGATCTAATAAAATGATGCTTTGCCTGGAAGAAGGTGTAAAATTACTTCCTATTTATCCACACCCCTGCTGAGACTAAAATTAAGCTAAAGAGGTGCTTAACAGCACCTACTAAGCCATCATATTAATTGAATAGCTTTCTAACCTTTACTTTATGGGAAAGCACCTTTCTTTTATTTGTCATTATTTCTTTTATTTGACACTGTAGAAATGATATATACTAATAACTCTCATGTCACTAATGACTTCCAACACTTTTTCTTGGGAAACAGCTCCCACACTGTTCTTGGCTATATATATGTATATATATATCTTTTAGTGAAAGTGGTGTTGGCAAAACATCTCCTGCCATCACAGGCATTGACAGCTGAGGCAGCCTGGAAATGCCAATTAATTTGTTCATTACAAATTTTATACTAAATGTTTTCTCCTTTTCAGGGGAGTTGCAGAGATAAAGTTAAAGAGGGAAAAGGCTGGTTGATGGAGGAAATGATAAGGGTCAGCTTATAATAATTCAACCAAGGAAAATAAAATCTAATTAAATACAGTGATAAAAAAGATTTGTGACAATTAATATTAATTTTTTGCTTATCTTTTAGTTTCTTTCAGTATGACATTGAAGATTTCACAGATACCAAGGATACAGCCTTCCCAGAGGCTGCAGGGCAGAAAGTGCTGTTCTGCTGGAGCACCAGAGGATAATAACCAGGTGTCTTGCTTCACAGTCCCATATTTACATTAACACCCTTCTTCTTGTCATAGTGAAATTGGTGCTGCTCTAAATGCATGAGAAAAAATGAAATTTGTGACAGGAAGGTAAAGATCATTAGAAGATTGCACCAACACGGATGGGCTGGATAAGGATCTGCACAGGTATGGGAACATTTTCGGGGACGTGGTCTCCCGTTTTTAGCGTCATATTTTAAATGGAACTGACAAACCTGGCTGTGAAAGGTTTCAATTTACTTTCTCTCTCATTATATATACATTTGAAAATTGCTGGTTTTCTTTCTATGTAAAGATGATAGGCATACTTCTGCTTCCAGACATTTTGTAGTACAAATCCTCTTGTGCTTCTTTCAGCCATTTCAGTAACGCTTATGGCTGTGGTTATGTCTTTGACAGAAGCCTGAGGGGTGCACACACCTTTTGCTCACGTGGCCACATCTTTCTTTCCTGCTTTGCTTCCTACAAGTAATCTAAAAGACATTTTCATATTTTTTTTAACTGTGTCATTCACAATTAGCCCATTATTTTCGCACTCAGTTCTTAAATCTAGCATGATTTTCTTTGAAAGTCTAATTAGACTAAGGGCTGGACCCTATACTTCTATTCCCTCATCCAGTGAAACGGTAGCGTTCTATCAAGGAGTCTAACAGGCTTATGCTGTCAGGCTGGATTCAGAGAAGATGCCCACGTCAGCTTAAGAAATGTAAAGTTGAGAAGTGAGAAGGACCCATGCTGTCCATCACCTGGGCACACTCATTTCACAACAGGATGATTCTGAGTCAGTACCTGATTACAAGAGGAAAACTTCACTTAAAGCAGTGACCCGCAGATGCTTGCCAGCGCCAGCACAAGCAGTCCCTTTCAGAAACAGTGCCATGTAGCACAGCCATCCATACACGTTCTTGGAATTCAGTCCTTGAAGTATGAATCACAGAATGTTAAGGGTTGGAAGTGACCTTGAAAGATCATCTAGTCCAATCCCCCCGCGGGAGCAGAATCACCTAGATCAGGTCACATAGGAACGTGTCCAGGTGAGTTTTAAACGTCTCCAGAGAAGGAGACTCCACAACCTCCCTGGGCAGCCTGTTCCAGTGTCTGTCACCCTCAGCGTGAAGAAGTTTCTTCTCATATTTAGGTGGAACCTCCTATGTTCCAGCTTGCACCCATTGCCCCTTGTCCTACCATTAGATACCACTGAAAAGAGCCTGGCTCCATCCTCCTGACACTCTCCCTTAATGTATTTATAAACATGGCTGAAGCCTTCTGCATGAAGGAAATAAGTCTAATTTAGGAAAGAAACCAGAAGAAATGCCTGCTACTGATAAGACCTTACTGAAAGCAAAGCCCAGGATCCCATGCCAGTGAGCATGTGGAATTATCGACCAGATTTTCATCAGAAGGATTTGGATTGTGTTGAAGTGGGATGCAGGAATGGATACTTGGGTTGAAATAACTAGTGATCTAAAGCTTTATATTAAGTACTCGGCTACAGTTACCGACTCAGTCCTGCCCACCCTAATCTCCTTTTGCTAGCTTGGATCCCCAAAACTGGAGCATTGTAAACTAGGTGAAAAATACATTTTTCTGTGTACATTTACAAAAGAAAGAAAAAAAAAAAATCAACTTTTTAGAAATGATGAATGGTTGAATTCACACTAATTGTCTGTTACATTGTAACTTGCATTTACAGATTCCCACTGTGATACAAAAGCCGAAAGTATTTTTCCTTCAGCTGGTTAATGTATTCAGAGTCTTTTAACTATGGCTGGAAGTGATGAAAACATGTCATTTTTCTGACATGTATTCTCAACCAAGAACTCTTTACTTGTCTTTTGCAAGTACAATAGACTGTCTATAATAACATCTCAGCTCTAGCTGTGGTATTTTTGAAGCAGATGCTCATGTTAGTCATCAACTCTTGCTCATATTAGTATGCCTTAGATACACCAACATCTCATTGAAGGCAGTGAGATTTTTCATGGCATAGGTACACACTGACATGAATTGGGGCTGCATTATCCAGTCCTTTGTGTCGAGATCTATGCCCAAGGCAGAATGTAAAATATTCCCAGAGAATGTAGCAAAAGGAAATTGCAAAATTTATCTAAAGTATATTTTCTAGGTAGCATTCATGATGTATTTGGGAATGGCTACCATACGCCAGTTTCTCTGGGCTTTGAAATTTGTTCTGGGGAATGAACATATTTTTGTCCTTTTAATTTTTTTTTTTCTGGACAGAAAATAGCTTTTAGCTTTTTTAGTTTTGTTTAAATTTAAATGCAAATGAACAACAGAAGTAGGACTTATCAAAAATTGCTATTTCCTGTAGGATTTCAAACCCTTACATAACAATTCTTAGCTGTTCATAGGGTCAGCTGGGGCACTCACATATTTAAGAAATGATGACCTCTTTAGGGCACTCTATTGCCATTGGTGATGACCAAAATGCACAGCTGGGTAGCTATGGAGGAATGGGTATGTACACTAGCATACAAAATGTTCCATGTATAGAAGCAAAACACTGTTGTGGTGCCATGTAACCTTGCCTTTGACAGCCCACACTTGTGCTCTGGTGCCTTGCCCTTGTCCTTTACAGATGCTGCTGGATTCCAGCTGCCCCATGACCTTGTTCTGCAAACACTGCTGAGTGGAATGCTCAACGCTGAGCTCCCCAGGCCACATCAGCACAATCCTTCATCCGAACCTGAAGTGCAGTGCCTGGATGGCCATTTAAAGTGCCCCAGGTACGTGAATCTTGAGGTGGTGTTTGTGAAATGCTGTGAATTGCATCAGAAATAAAGGATATTACTGCAACAGACACAAGTTACTTTTGAGGTCTTTTTCTGGCCCATGTAGCTTCAGGACAGTTGTTGCGGTTAGGGGTGGCCAAAGCTTAGCCCGTGTGTTTTCAATGATTTGCTCTGGTTGCTGGAAATAGTGCTGCATATGATGTACGTGGAGGGGAATTAGTTTGGTGGCTGCACAGCAAACCGATTATTTCAGGTATTGTCATTTTATCTTTCTCCTGTGAGCATGGATTTACATATCTACAGAAAGAGCAGTGAAGAATTATGATTTCTAGAAATGTTCACCTTCTGGCTGAGACTGCAGTGAAATGATTAAATTCATTTTAAAATGGGTTTTTTTTAGAAAATAAGCTGACAAAATGGAGAGGGTTCACTACAGGGCTACAAAAATGATTCAAGGTTTGGAAAACCTGCCATGTATTTAAGGACTTAATTAGCTCACTCTTCTTTAAAAGAAAATTTAGTAGTGATATGAGCAGCCTACAAATACTTATTTTGTCGTTCCTAGTGACAGCTCATTTCTCTCTCACATGAAAGGATAACAAGATCCAGACAAACTACTCAGTGCCTAAAAATAAGGAACATTTCTAATTAATTAGATGATAGGTAGGTAGGTAGGTAGGTAGGTAGGTAGGTAGGTAGGTAGGTAGGTAACTGGCCAAAAGCAGAATGGATTTAATCTTTAAATCAAGACCATTGACTTTCTAGAGGGAGGAACTTAGCCCAACCACAGCTTGATCAGGACTAAAGGACACTCACCAACAAGGATATCCAAAAGATCAGTCTGAAGGAGGAAGTATGATGATAACAACCCTTTCTGCCCTTATAGTCTGTGACTGTATATAAGGGAGATAGGTAGGTAGTAGAGAACAGAGCTTATTTGGAACAGACACTATTTTACAGCCTGCTAAAGACTTCAAGGCCAAAGTGAATTCCATAATAATGGCAATTAAAGCATAGCTGGCCATCTTTCCACATTAGGCTTTTGAGTTAATCATGCAAAGGTCATTATTAATGCCACTCAAGCAGAGCAGAACATGTAAAACCACCTCTGACAAAAATAAGTTGCAAATCTTATCTTTCTCCCTAGTCAATTAAAAAGTGTTATATATATATATATATTTGGTAAGCTGTACAGGTTGTTTTTAAAAGAGTGAGTGCTTCAAAATATAAGATGTATTCCTACATATCTAAAATATTTTATTGGAATTTCAGGTGTACAAATAGAATTTACTTGAAATTGTATTGATAAAAAAAAAAGATATCGTTAGGTTAATTTATCTTTTACTTCAGAAAAGTAAATAAATGTTGAAGAAGTGAGATAAATAAATACTGCCTGAGTAGGCAGATAGACAGACGAAGAAATCAAATAATTTCGAAAGTATGCTGCATAGGATGGGTAGATAAAATATAAAGTATGGCATAAAATATGATTGTTTAAAAAAGGAAACCAATTGTATTTCTGTTAAAAATACAAATCTTGTGATCTTATTCATAGTGTTGCCAGCCACTATTCCGTGTGGTTTGCAAAATTCTTGATGAAAAGAAATATTTTCTTCATTCCTTGCAGAGAATCTGTTTCTATTCAAATACAGAGAAAAAGTTCTAATTATTGAAGCTTTCTTCTGTCTTGGTTTGTGCTCCCATTGCATAATTTTATATCCCTGGGTAGCCCTTTTCCTTCACCTTTTCTCCATAATTAGGGAGCAGACACTGTTGGAGCCTTTGTTCGCAGAGCTGGACCTGCGTTGTCAGGGACTGAGCCTTTTGCAGGAGATGAGCTCTCTGCTGTGCCTCCACGAGGAACATGCTGCCAATTATTTTTAGGGAAGAGCCGACTTACAGTAAACATCTCTTTTTTGAGGGTGACAGACTTAGCTAGGAGAGTGAAATAATAAATCTTATAGAAAGAGGGAGCTGACCAAATTACTGAAGGAGAAATCACTCCTGCCAGGTGCTAGGAAATTTGGTGACAAAGCAAAAAATTTCCAAAAGCTAGGTTTTACCCATCTCTTGGATAATACTATTTTGCATTTTTAGAGCATTTCATGCCTTCAAGACGCAGAACAGATGTTTCTTCATTGTCCTAATGGTTGTATGAAGCGGGTGAGCATTATCTCGGCTTTACAGATGGGCAGAGGATACAGAGAGGTTGAATGATTTCTCTCAGACCACGGTGTGAATCAATGTCAGGAGCAGGAATAGGATCAAGGAGTGCTTGGGAGTACATCCCCATGCTGAAACCACTCAACCACACTGTACCCGTCATAAGAAATGGAAATTAATTTTTAATTTTCCCGTTTCTAAAGTGAGATTTTGGATTTTAGAAAAATTAAATATTTATTTCATTATGTATGACTTCATAAGCCTATAATTTATACCAGATAGATTTATTGACTTTATTTCTAAATGATAATTATATAGTCCTTGTTGATCTAATGGGCTTGTCATTTTTAGTAACGTATCCGTCTGCCCAAAGAAACAGCATTAGTTGCCTCTTATGTACTTAGGAGTAGAGTGGAACTGTATGCACATAAAAATTACACTGAGCTTCAATATTAAAATGAAGGGGGTTTCCTTCTCCTTGAACGCAGATTGAATATAGTAAATTAATTTACAACTACTTCAGTTTTCTAAGTAAATTTAATCCTCTGATATTTATCAGGCTGGCAGCATCGCAGTCCTCTATTTACTTAAAATATTGAATATTTAAACTGCTGATATGTGGCAATGACGCCAGCAGATTGTAAAGAGTTTACAAACATTAGTCAGGCTGCCTTTGGCAGGGAAAAAAAAGCATCCAGTGCCTCTGAGCGGATGGTCATTCAGATCTATGTGCAGGATAGTGCTTGACACTGGCTGGGGGAGAAAATATTCAGGACTGAGACAACTACAGCAAGAGAGGTTTTCCTTTAGTCCCAGCAATGTCCTTTTGCTTCAAAAATTCATGAATTACTTCACTGCTGATAATATGATACTGCAGCCTCTGTAGCTATGGCATCACCATAAATGTAAGTTTAAAATTCCAGACCTTTTGCCCGTTCAGGCTCAAAATTAATTTCTTTACATGACTCAATTCATTTTTATCAGAAATGTCCCTCCCCAGAGCCACATGGCTCCTGCTTTCCCTCTGCAGAAATCGGTCTCAGTCTCCTTGCCCAACAAGTCTAAGGCTCCTCTTGTTTCACACGCCAGTCTTGGGTCCTTAACATTTTTTTTTCTGGGTGAAAACCAGGTTAAATTGCATCTTCCTTTGTATAAATAGTATATAGGAAATTGGAAAAACTGTGACATTGAACATAGAGACCCTAAAAAGTGTCCTGACATGTTCCACAAATGAACGTTTCATTATCAGATAAAAAAAAATAGCATTATAATGTTTTTCATTCCTGCGTTATGCTCATGACGAATTTTAAGAATCCTACAGGTGCATTCAGCCAGAGAGTCAAAAGGAGGGCCCTGCTGAGTATTTTTAAATAAATGTGTCCTTTAAAGGTTAAGCATGAATGAAAAGATGTAGCATTTTTGTTCAATTACACTGATGTTTTAAAGGCAGCATTACTGTCATATAATTCAAATCAAATAACATTTTTTGCTAAAATAAGGATTAAGTGAGGGGGAAATGGTGACACAGAGAAATCTGCACCCTACATAAGTATAGGAGAAAATGCAGCAGTGGAAAGATTGAACGGGAAGATTGTGAAGGGATATATTGGTTGTCATCCTGCTTCTGCTGCTTCTTTCTCTTTTGGTCCCAAATTAGACTTCATCAATCTGAGTCCACACTCATTCCCCTCCCCTGCTCACCAAATTTCTGCTTAGCATTGCAAGGATCAGAACTAATTATCAAAGCAAGAGATTCTCATCTGTTTCCCTCTCCTGACATCCTCATCAGTGCTCTGTTCCTCTCCAGGCAGCCTGTGCACACATAGGAGACAGAATCTGGTCAGCAAGCTACCGAAAGGGGTAGGATTGAAAAGGGACAGAACCAATGCAGATGGCCAAGAACCACCTGTCAAGGACTCCAGGGTGCAGACAGATTAGTGATGCTATTTATTGTTTCAATAGATGCACCTAACTCTTAGCCACAGAGCTTCATGTGAACAAGGTACCTACTACAGGTGTAAGCAGTAAGAATGGTAGTTCCCCTTTTTCTTCATCTTTTAAATGTTTCATAGAGAGTGCACATAAAAAGTAGAAAGACTGGAGAAATCAAGTTTTTTGTGATAGTATTCACTTCACTTCACTTCACTTCACGTTCTATTTCTCTTATAATAGCTTAGGTATACTTTTTTCCTTGGTCTTGTACTATATATTAAAGGCCATCCTATTGTAACTGGTTTGAAAGTCATATCTTTCTTGTTTGTAATACAATTTGACTAAGTCAGGGGGCTGCGATTTGAACTCCTCATTGTATCTGGCCTGACAATCATCTCTTTCCCATTTATAGTGCAGTTTGATTGACAATAAGTCAGGGGATTGGCAGATGGTTAGTTTGTTTTTCCCTGAATGTCTATTTCTAGCTAAGCCAAGAAATCTATTCCTAAATAGTCTGGTAGCTAATTTGCACAAAATTCCAAAAGGGTGATATACCTCAGCATTCTTGTTAAAATAATATTGTTCTTTGGCTTTGTAACAATTTTACTTTTTAGATGATGGTTTTCTTTCTTTCTCCTCTGCCAATTTCGTTTCTATTTTTCATCAACATTACTGAAGCACTGTAGAATTACCCTTTATATATTAGGAACTGTTCCATAGGTTTTTAACAATTCTTCTTCTTAACAAGTATCAGAAAAGCTATTACCTGCTTTGCAAAAGCAAAGTCCAGCCACTGTAATTGTGATGCTTGGGGAAATTTTTTAATTGGTTGCTGTTTGTGCTTTGTTGACTGTAGCCAGTCACTTGCAGGTTATCTTTTTTATTTGTATAGAGAAGGAATTCTGGCACTCACTGTGTTGTTGGTAAGTGCCATCTCTGAATAAATACACTTTCTTCAACACTTGGCACACTAGTGGGTCTCAAAGCCAAAGCCAGCATAGTTTGTGTTGATGTAATAGCAAAGGGTAGTTTGCAGTGACCTTCTCCAAAACTTGGCCGGGAATCAATGCCAAAAAGGTTCAGGAAACATTCCCTCTGTAGTAGAATAACAAGCTGTCAGGATGTCTAATCTGTACCTTGCAATGTCCAAAGGCAGAGGAAAGTGAGAGTACAGAGAACAGTTACCCTAAAAAGCAGTTTTCCTTAGGAAAAATACCCCAGCAGCAGCAGAAATTTGCATACCAGTGTTGCTCTGCAGTTTCAGTCTGATTTTTAGGTGCTTTCAATTGGAGATACTTCATGAGTGCAGCCACTGTGGAGGCAGTTGAAGGGTAAGGGAGAAGAGTTCATGGGCAGGAAATCAATAATGGTGCAATTCCCAGGATGAGGCAGCAGATTCTGCAGCCACTTATAAGTCCATTATTCACATCAGTTCTGGTGTCCATGGTTGGTAGGGTACTGCCTGTGATATAAAGGGCATATTCTTCATACCCCCTATACACCCTTACAAGATGCATTTAATTAAATAAGTAATACAGCTACAGAGAAATACTAATTGATGTTTTTGTAGAGCACCCATGGATTTTGTAACTAGAGCGATATGGTCTCTGCATAGTTTAAATGTGCCACCTTCACAGGCAAATATGTTGTATACAATTATTGGAAAGGTTTTCTCCAGTCATTGGGTAAATATTCTGCTCAGAAAGAGCTTCAAAATTTTTCACAAGGAACCCAGTGAGCTTATATCATTTAAATACGCTTGAGGGACTGGAGATTGAACAAGAAAAACTATAAATTGCTCTTGAGCTACTGAGGAGCAAAAAGTAGAACAGGTATGTTTGTGTCTATGCTTGTTACTAAAGGATGAAAGGGTGAAGAAAAACTTTAAATTGATGCTGAAAAGACATTAGACTGCAGAATTCTGATGCAAAAATATTCAGTAGAACAAGAAGCCTAAAATGAGAGCTAAAGGCACTAAGCTAGAGGATTGAAATGTAAAGTTTGTTCATGGTGGAGAGGAAAATATTTATTCCTTGTTTTCTATTTCAAATAAATTTCTTTCTGATGCTGTAATCTCATGCTGCTGTTTATCTTAACCTGTGACTTTGCTTATTCCCTCTTCTCTTCTAAAATTCATTGCAGCTAGTGGTGCATTTAACCAACCTTGTTCCTGGATGATGCCAAATAGGGAGCATCTTCCCATCAAACACCTGAACTAGCGAATTCCCACAGTTAAACACCAGCTTTTTGGACATGGAAGATTAATACAATAAAAAAAATCAAAGGGAACAGAACTAAATTTCAAAGATACTCAGGGCTAATGTAACACAGCACTGAGCTCTGTACTTACACAGAGAGCTGCTGGCTTTAGTGAATTCATCTGGAATTCAGCATTCAGATAGTGATACCCACTGTCATCTTTTTCAATTAACTACTGGTAGGATATTTGGGGCACAGTAGTAGCCACTTATGGGATAGAAGCAGACACAGTTGTCCCTGCCACCTTTCCAGATCCATTTAGAGTGGTTTCTACTCCATGACTAGGAGCTGAAGCAGCTATTTCTATAAGCTGGAAAATAGAAGCATCTATGAACTCTGTCTTCTTTTCACCCTGGGGGATGCCCTAGCTGTGCTTTCACTAGTAGTTAAATCTCAAAAATGTTGTTAATTATGGAACCCCCCCAGTAAAAAAATGGAAAAATAGACCATTTTGTCCTCTGGGAAACTATAATGGGAGACTGTAGTGCAGGAAAGAAAGAAGCAAGACCAAAATTGGAAGATCTTAATTTTTTAACTATGAACTCTCTCCAAGGTGATTATACAAAAAGGGAAAATAAAAATAACAGCTTGTGGACACAGAGCAGAAAGAAAACCTGGAAACTCAGCTTCCCTGTTCAGTTATCTATTCCTAGGGAACGCTACTGAAACTAAATATGCAAAGACAACAGCAAAATATACTATTTTTATTGTCTTCTCTAAGAAGCTGCCAAACAAACAGCTTCCTCTGATTTATTACATTTATTAACATTTGGCCATCAAACAGCATCACTGGTGACATTTATTATTTTTTTCATCATACTTCCAATTATCATGTCCAAGTTATGTGCTCATGGTTTTAAATAACAGGAAGATTCTTATGTCTATGTGAAAAACCTTTATCCTCATCCTTGTATTACTCTAAATACAGATTCCTGCCTGCTTTTTTTTTTTTTTTTAATCTAATACATCCCAGAATAGTACAATACTTAGAAGACAGATTTGGGTGGCTTTTTTTAACTGGTCACTATATTGCTTTTTCACTTTTAAGGAGGAAAAGGATACAGCTAGGCAGAAAAGACAATTTTCATTCTTTCCATCACTACGGGTGAAACATGTTACAGGATTGAAAGAATTGACTTTCAGCTTGGAGAGGTTATAAATAGAAGGCATTGTCATTGTCTAGCAGCTCTCCTGCAAAGGAGAGGTAACTGAGTAGATGAATAAAATATTGGCATTAAAAAAACATTTTAAATGAAATTTCAAAGTAGATGATGAAATATTTCTATAGCAGTTCTGTCAGCTCATGCTCCATGTAGTAGCTTCTTCTGCTTGGTTTTTTGTTGCCTTTTTTTTTGAAGAAGTAAAAAACCACACTACAAAACCAAAATCCTTGAGTTTGGAGAGAGTGTCAGAGTGTCTCACACTTAGAATCATAGAATAGTTTTGGTTGGAAAATTTCTTCCTTGTATGGATTCTAAAGCTATCTTCTTTTAGTTTAAAACCATTACCCCTCATCCTCTTGTTACAGGCCCTAGTAAGAACCTTGTGCAAGTTACTTGAGATGGAGACTTTTCCAGACCCGCCATTCACACAGAGCCTGTTGAGGTGCTTTGTTCTCCAGTGTCCATCCCCAGTCTCGTAGTTCCTGACCCCCTCGCACTACAGCCTGCTTGTTCTTCAGGGAGTCGGTGAGGCAGAGGTGGGCTGCATTCACCTTCAGCAGGTGAAAGCTCATAGAAAGATCTTGAATCCAGACTCATCCATACTTGCTGCCTAGCTGGAGGTACATGGTCACCTCTGGCCAGTGCATGCTGGGGAGAGGAAGGGCACCAAAATCTCCAGGTTGTGGGACTGCATCAGACTGGAGCTGGTTCTTGGGATTCTGTTCAGATCTGGTGTGGAAGCAGGCAGGGAAACGGGCTGGTTTGTCCAAACTGGTGCAGATTTGTGTCCATGCTGCAGGTTGAGGCTCCCTGGGCTAGGCTAGTGCCCTGCCCTCCTGAACAGAAATAGGTGAGGGGAAGCTAAAAATGCTCTGGGAGTTTGTTAATACACTTAATGAGGCATTAGCTTTATCTAATGTAAGGTGTGATGTGTGTTGTATAAGGTGTGGTATTTCAGGGACAGGTAATTTAAAATCTAACAGCAATTTACCACTGTAACATCAGCCAAAACATCTCTGTTTGGATTTTAATTCTTCTCCAACTAAGGGATGACAGCATCGAAGATTAAAGCTTCTTTTACTTCTCTTTAAGATCTCAGCAAAGTGCAGACTTGAAATACAGAAAGAGGTTGACCTTCATATTAACCTGAATCTCTTTTCCTGTTTCTTCTTGAACATATTTTATTCTCTTTATGCACAGTGGGGCTCTTTTTTCATGTGCTCTGCTGTTGAACAAAATGCCAAAAAGATGGAGTGTGCACTTTTACATCAAAGAAATGATGAGACCATAAAAACTCATTTCCCTTGTGACTTCTTAAATTGTTGCTAAGGAATTGAATGAATCTGTTTGAAACAATATGTCCCTTTAAATTCTGTTTTTTAATTTGTCTTAAAACACAAAGCCACTGTTTCTTGTAGATCCTGATCCAAAGGCCACTGAAGTCAATAAAAGGTCCTTAGTCACTGCAGTGAGCAGCAGGTCAGATTTTTCGAGTATTTCACTATGTAAAACCCAGGACAGACTGTTTTAAAAGGAACTGGCTATCTAGAGTGAAGAAAAATAATGCCTGGTGTATTTTGTCTATTCAACTAGTTAAAAATTTTACCTTCACATGGGCAAGAATTAAGTGAGCTCCCTTACTGAGCAGAATGGATCCCACAAGGACAAGAAAGGTCAAGCAGTAGTTAAATTCAGAAATCCAAACCAGCAAAGATATTGATTTACTTCAGTTTTTCTCACACATAAAGGTGATGTGCAGTAGAAACAGGAACAAAATCCACAATTCAGACTCTGTTGGAGGGAAACCTTCCCCAGTTTCTGTATAACAGTTTTGGATAATCACTTTCACTGCTGGCATGAATGATTTGTTACTAGCACAATCCAGTAAGTTACCAGAAATGGTCTTGATTGGAATGAAAAGGCATTGTAAAGCAATTAAATTCTGACTATTAACATAGCTCCCACAGGGAGCATTAATTTTTAAAAGTAGATAAAGACTGCGTTTAGTAGCTGTATAGTGGTGGCTATACTGAAATATGGAAAAATGTGCTACAGCAAGTCTACGCTGTTGTAGATACTCCTCCTTATCAGTTTCCAGAGAAAGGCTGTGAAGTTCCAATTTAGAAAAGCATTTAAGCATATGATGAACTTTCTTTGATTTTAACTGGATATAAATTAAACAAATTGCTAAGTCCTTTGTTTAATAAGTAGCAATTTAAATGTCTACTTATAGCCCAGGTTCAGATTTCATTGAAGTCTCCATTCCTCCGAATTGGAGTCTTAATCCCCTGAATTGTTATGGTATTTCTGGGGTCCGTAATCCAGAAAATTCTGCTTTTCTCCCAGACACAAAGCAGTCTTTTTCTTAAAGATACTAGTTGTGTGTACCCACATTCCTTTCCAAAGCCCCAGCCTTCCGCTCTCTTTAATTTACAGTTTATTTCTCACTCCGAAGACATGTAGTAATTTAAGGAGGTAAATTTACAGCTGTTCAATATAGTAAATTCTTACTTTACCAGTTCAAGAAAAACCCAGTGCTGGAAAAGATACTAAACCTTCTCTGTGCAGGTCTCTACCTCTGACAATGCTCAGGCGTTGACCCTTGTCCTCTTCCCCTCTGCTGTACACCTCAGATTCCTGTCACCCAGTTTCTGATCGGTCAGGCTCTGTGTGATGCCTAGAAAGAGACACTTTCTGTTATGGTTCCACGCTGGGACAGCAGAACAATGCAAAAACATTGCTACTAATAAAATATGCTTAACTATTTTCAAAGTGCTGGAGTGAGCCAACACTCCACATCAGAGCCTTTGGGAAGGCTTCAAGCCAGCTTCTCAGATTACGTTGTTTATAATCTCGCTTTGGTTATTTCCCAACAATGTAGAAAATGTGTGACTGTTTTGGTATTTGAAACGAGATTGTCCAGTGCCAAAGTGAGAATAAGGGACATTTGCAAAGCAAGGCTCCCCAGCATGACTCTAGGATTCTGATTAACTGAACAGTTTGAGCAATTCTGTTACTGAAGGTAGTTCAACCATCTTCTGAATTACAAAGGACGACTTGGTTTTTGGGGGTTTTTGGCTTTTTTTTTTTCCCTGATAGCATAGTTCTTAGCCAAGTGATTGAGGCAGGCTTTGTTCCACGCTCCTGGTTCTGAAACTGGCGATGCAGTGGATGCAGGAATATAGGTTCAGAGAATCACAAAGGGATAAAAGGGCAAATTTGTTCAGTGCTTCTGATTGCAGAATTCCTTGTGCTGAGAATTTATTGTCTGGTCGTTAGAAAGGTGAAGCCCTACTATACAAGCACTTTGTTTAAAAGAATTTCTTGTAAACTGCACTGAAAGCACATATTTTATACTATGGCTTAGCACTCACAGCATTATAATTTTGATTTCAGATGCAAAGAAAGCAGCCACCCATTTGCAGTACCTAACCTAATGAGCTATTATGTTAGATACTGCAGCCCTGATTCCAGAGGATGGAAGGTCACTGGTTTCAGTGTTCTTGGAAACAGAGAAGACAAGCAGTCTGGAAGGGAAAAAGAATTCTCCAGAAGGTGCAGCTTTCACTTTTAAACTAGTAGGTTGCATTTTTAATATTCCACCTTTGCATTTTTTCTTTTGCCACCAGAAACTAATATATAACAAGTTCATATCTTTTAATATAAGAAATATTGATAGACCTCACACATTGAAAACCGACTATACAAATAGCTGAACTCTTCAGACTTCCAGGAATAATTTCATTACGTGTGTTCTTCTGAGATGCTTTCTTCATTAAAAAAAAGAAAGGTGTTTTCTACCTGATAAAACCTTTGGCATTTTTGTAATGTGTAATAAAATAGTCAATACCATTGGGGTTGTTACTCATTTTGTCATAAGTCATTTTTTTTGGTGAAATATCTCAGTAAATACATTTTTTTTTTTCCAGGCTAAAAATGACAAGAACATTTATACTCGAGAAGGACTGAGTCTCTAGTAATGCAACAGAGCTAGAAAAGGCAAGAATGTTACTGACCTCAACCTAGACATGCAATAAGCTTTGTGGAGTAATTTGTCATATCACCTTGCCACCTGTTTTCATTCCAAATAAGCACTAGAATGTGTAGTTGCTTAGTTTGTATTTCAGAACTTGCCTATAAGACCTACAGTAAAGGAATTGAGCTAAGGAGTGATGTTGAGAATTTTAAGGAAATGGTGACTTTTGTTCAGATCATAGAATCATAGAGTGTTTTAGGCTGAAAGGGACCTTCAGAGGTCATCTGGTCCAACCTCCCTACACAAGCAGGGACATCTCTACCTAGGTCAGGTTGCTCAGAGCCCCGTCAAGCCTGACCTTGAATGACTCCAGGGATGGGGCCTCCACCACCTCTCTGGGCAGCCCATTCCACTGATCTATCACCCTCATATTAAAGAACTTTTTTCTAATATCCAGCCTAAATCTATCCTTTCCTAGCTTAAAACCATTACTCCTTGTCCTATCATTAGAAACCCTTTTGAATAGACCTTCCCCTACTACCCCTACTTCCCCTGCTACTAGGTCTCTAGTAGCATTTATTGATTTCATACCTACTTAGCCATATAGTTGAAGCCAAGACCAATCCTTACTTTACAGGACTGTAGATTTCAATGTTGACTACACCAAGAAGTCTACAGAGTCACCACATCCTGAATATCTTCATGAGAGGAGTATTTTCAAGAACATTTCATGATGACATTCGAAAAAAAAAAAAAGCTTCAGGAAGAACTGAAAAGCATTTGCATAGGAATTGATCAGTCATTCATGATGTCCTAATTTGTGCCTATGTTTTAGGATGTTTATGAAGATTCCAGGACCACTTCTTATAGTCATTTAATGAAAATTACAGAAATGTACTGATTCAATGTATTACTCTCTTAAACCAGACATAAGAAAAGATTTATCTCAGTTATCTAATGGTAAAAATTATATTACTCAATTTCTTCATCTTTAGTGCATGTGGTAACACAGAAAAATCACTCTGCAAAGTGCTTTGTGTCAAGGGAATCCCAGGCCACAGTAAAGCATTGTACATTGAAATAATGAAAAACAAAATTTGAGGCTATTCACAAAAGAAATAGTGTGTTTTTGAATATTAAACTCTAGGCTGTTACTCACCTATGAGTTAATAAATTTTGCAGGCAAATGAAATAGAAGCAGGTTTAACACTGAGGAAGAAATTATCACACTTAGGACATGTTATAAGAGGGAAAGAATGTTTACCATGGTTGTATTTACCATTGATGAAATAAAAAGATGAAAAAGATAAAGGGAAAAGGGAAGTTAAATAATAAATTTAATTTTCCCTTAGAATCAATCCCCTTTCAGTGTGATGGAATAATTGTGAAAGTGCTTTTGGAACAGAGATGTGAGAGATGGTAGAAACCAGTCAGATGTCTAGAAAATGTGATCTCTGAAGAGACTGTGTGAACTGGGGCTTTTTTAGATCAAAAAAAAGCAAGCTAGGGCTAGGTGAGCTCCCTTCCAGCTTTATATTTCTATGGTAATAAAAGGAAGCGAAGGAGGATCACTGCATCCAAAGACATAATCCTACCTTTCAGGAAATGAAAATTACTTCTGTGTAAAGGTTGAACTGTCACCTCTCCTACAGACTTATATAAAGAACTAAGAGGACATCAGTGTCCTTTTGCTCCTAGAACAGGCAGGAAAGCATCTTGCCTGGGGTGGCAAGATTTTGTTTATCTGCAGGAGAGTGGGGTGTTGATTAAATTCTTACTCTTGCTAGAGTGCTCTTTGTCTATGGTTTTATTACTTTATAAATATTTATTACGTAAATATTTAACTAATAGATCAGATGGTGCTTGGAACTATGTGGTATTAAACCAGTAAGTAAATAACTGTTTTTTAACTGTGGGTGGTAAATGTTTTAAAATATCTTCACAATGAGCACTTGGCCACTTCAAGCAGGTCTTGACAACATAACTTTCTAGCAAGACTGCCAATCAATAATATATGTGAAGTATATGCCATATGACCATACACTTTTCACTGGGATATTAAATGGTATTTTATTTTATGAAAATCATCTTTATAAAATAACTTTGCAAACAATCAGATAAAAGGTGGAGGAAACTGATACAAACTAATGGGGAAATTCTCTGTTCACTGTTCTCCAAATAGTCTGTGATAATATTCACAGGTCCTTTTCTTGCTTTGCTTACAGGAATGCAGAGAGGCCTTTTCTTTTTAGGTGGCAGGGGAGTATTGCATAGATGGTGTTGTGAGAACAGGTAGGCAGAGGAGGGAGAAGATGGATGGAAGAAAGGATGCATTGCAAAGACTGTTCCAGATTTAGAAATTAAAGGGAGATAAATGGAATGCTGTGACCTGCTCACATAGAAAATCAGTGGTGGAATTAAACCTAGGACTCAAGTCTCTTGATGCCTTGTGTAGTGTTTACTCTTTGCCATGGTTTCTCAAAGCCAATCCTGTTTATATTCCTTGGCTGTGCTTATATATGTAAACTGCTACCCGGCCTCTGCACTTCCAACCTGTCCAATGCAATGTAGAGTTAGCAGTAGAGATTTTAAATAGATGCTTTTTCAGACTGTGTTAGCATTTAGCTTATTTTTTCTTAATATAGCAGGAACACTGAACATGTGAAATTGTTAATCTTTTCATTTGATTAGATGAAGAAATATTCCAAAGGTTACTGGTTCTATTTCTGGGAAATTAGAGCAACGTACTTTGTCTTTTGGACAATTGCTACAGAGACTTGTATAAATCTGGCATGTTGTTCTTGTATTTTTTAAAATTTTATTCTTGAGATTCTGCGTGAGAAGGAGTTGTTTTAAAAATTCATTATTATTTGATTGCAAGCTGGATGTCAGCCAGCTAAATTTTTGAATTTGAAAGAAAATGCAGCATCAGCTTCTCTGGAACTGTAATGGAATGGAACCCTCCAAGCACTCATTAAAAGGGCTTCTGACGTCTAGCAAAATTAGATGAGGTGTAAATCACTGAACTACCATATGTGGGTTTGAAATAGAATATTTAATTCTGTAGAATCCAAACACAAGGCTAAAGGGAAATTTAACTACACCAGCATAATATTTTGATGATGGAAGAAGTAATATCATTTTAAAGGTTTCATGTTTAATTTAAAAAAGTGTTTATTGAAGGAATCTCCATTGATATCTGCTTTGTTATCTGGCACATAGGCAAATGCTTGAGGAATAGTACTAAAGCACAGTAGTAACTTTCCTCCACTGAAGAGTTTCTAAGAACTGTAGAAATATTATTGGAAAATTCTGATCATAGAAGCCTGATCATAATTATTTCTTCTCTTAGCTTCCTCCTGATAATTCTGTGCCTTTTGATACAGCTCAAATCGGGGGAAGTTTGCTATTGCTCCTCGGTGGCTGAAGGATGGAATTGGTTCCATTGTGGAGATAGAAAGGGATCAGGGGCTATGAAACAGTCTTGCCTTCAATTTTCCTTGTATTCAAAATGCAGCTGAAAAGTGCTGGGTTTTCAGTAAGTGTAGTACTATCAGTAAATATTTCTATTCCTGTTCTTTCCATTGACTCTTGTTGGGATTAGGGCTTCATTATTCTGCTGCCAGGCAAGTTTCAAAGAAAAAATGCCTGGTCTGAAGTTTTTGTAAACAGATATAAGGAAAGGGATGTAGGTGCATCACATGAACAAATAAATACACAGAAGAATGAGTCTCACTTTGTTATACATGAAGTAAGTTTGATTTTGATTCCTCCTGGCTCTATTTGAACTATAACTCTGTGAGATGATACAGTTTATTATACAGTTTTACAGTAATTTAAGTTGTCAGGTTGTGATTCAGCCTTTAACTGCATTCCTGAGAATAAAGGTGACATCATGTTGTTTTATCACTATTATCTAAATGCCTTTATGAAAGCAGGCAAGGATTCATTTCACATGCTGTAAAAGTGGACCTGCCCCAACATGAAAACCAGTTTAAACAGAAAAACATGTTTGTTTTCTTGTTTATATTGCACTTAAGAATGGAATACTTCTGTACAGAAATGTACTTCCTTGTAATGGGATGGATGAATAGACTGTGATTCCTCAAAGAGAACTATTTGTTTGTCTCTTCAAGCCAGACAAGGTGGGACTCATGAATAGCATTTTAAGAGGAATCACTTTGAAGGCAAGGGAGAGATCATGTGAGAAAACTGGCATTTGAGGAAATCTTATGCAGAGTTTAAAATTTGTTAAGAATAAAAATATTCTTCAGAAAAGGAATGAGCTTTGAAAGGCTCACAGCACTGTGCTGAGAATAAGGAAGAGATTTGGTCTCTTCACATTGTTCTCTGGAGTATGGAAGCGGAGCAGTGGGAGTGTGTTGGGATCAAAGGATGGCTGGTAATTTATTTTGTGTCCTTTTCTACAGCTACTTTGATATCCACCATAAGCTGAAATGAATAATGTTCATTTCTTGAGGAAAATATGGTGCATTGGAAAACCAGCGTTCAAATGAGCAATAATCCAGTCTGGCTTCCTTTGTGTTATCCAAAGCAGCAGCGTCTTCAGCTTGAGATAAGGGTAGGAAGACTGCTTAATTTCAAAGGTTTTCACTTTTATCTTAGACTGGGAAATCTGAATACTTTAATGGGTTTAGGTTTTTAATTTAATTCCAGGTTGCTCATCATTTCACCTTTCAGCTGGGCTATAGAGATAATTCAATCATATTTCCCTTGACAAGTCATCTGAATTACGCTTGTATTTCTCTGCAGATGTGAAAATCAGCTACCATAATAGAGAGTGTGACAGACACTTTTGCTTTCCCTCCCTCTTTCTCCCTTAATTTACGGACTCTTCTGCTCTTGCTCCATAATGCAGATGTCCTCTGACACAGGCATATGAAAGACAGCCCTTGTACGAAAGTGTAATGTGGCACTTCTGCAGAGACACCAAATGCCAGAAGGTTTGGAAGTAAGGCCAGAGAGCAGTTGTCAGGCAAGGAAAGGATCAAATACTCACAGACAGTGTATTTTGGAGATTTGAGGAGTGTAGGCTCTATCTTCCTCCAGAGTTCAAATAGCTTACTGATCTGTTTACATCCTTTCTCCCCTTCAGAATTGTTTTCCACAAAAACTCCTTTTATTTTCTTTCTCCAGAGCTATTCCCTTGCCATCTGGCACGTAAGCAGATCTTAACTTTAGACCCAAATACATGAACATGAAAGAGGATTCTCTGATCTGATCTTGATCCCAAATGGATGTCAAGAAAGACACAAATATGAGGTAGGTGTTTCTTAAATTAAAGTTTTTCTGTTAGAGTTTACAAATTAATTTCTTGGAGGCACCCCAACCAAGCTCAAGCATTTCAAAGACTTGGGTGAAGGCACACCGGAGTGAATGTCATGACATTTCTATGCTCAGATAGAGTCTTTTAAATGTTTGTCTTCCTTTTGTGGTTATTAAGTGTGAAGATAATTTTTTTCTCCAACATTCATTTCATCACCTCTGTTTTTATGCTATCCCTGAAGGTCAGGACAGTGACAGCTGCTCAGGAGTTAAGCATTGCTGAAGCACATGGTGCTTTCCTGCTTTTAGAGGTCCTCAGATGTGAACTGCTACCATCATCCCACTGAGAGTTTTGTCTTCTTTGCTATAGGCAGCTCACTGTACTTCTAGCATTTTCTTCTAGTGAAGAGCCAAACAAGCATCAAAGGCACATGAAATACTTTTCCCTTGAGGCCCAGACTGTAATTCCCGAGTTTATTCTCTTTAATTGTAGACCATACAAACCTGTGAAAGCTCAGGGTCTAAATAAACCTACCCTTCACATTATATGCTGCTGTTCTGCTGGTGTAGTTTTCCGACAATCTTCAAAGAGGTGTGGGCACTCATTTTTGCCCAAAATACTCACAGGAATCATCCATAGTCTCTGCTATTTATAAAATTGGCATTCATTTTATATTTGGCAGGTGTTCATACACAAGCCTGGACATCAAACAGCCTTTTTATATGGAGGTTTTTTTGGTGCCTTACTGAAGATAGTCCCTTTCAGCTGGGGAAGTAACACCAGGAGCTTGTTTTGTTCATAAAGGCAGCTTCTAGAATAAGGTATGTATGTAGGTGAGGGTATGTGAACTAAAGAAAAAAAAAAAAGCTTGGAACAATTACAAGATTTTAAAATACAAGATTTTAAAAGTGTGCTATCATATGTGTGTGTGAACACACGTGTTCATGAGTGCAGGTGCATGTTCTGACAGAACCGTGTCAGACTAACACAGAGTGAGGGGTGAGGTAGGTAATAACAGTGTCTTTTTGTGAGGCATAACACTAGCCCTATTCTTTATGTGAGATCTCTGTACTATGCTGCTTTAATAGAACTGTGATAACAACAGAAAAATTAATCTAAAAAGTGAATAAAGGTTATTTTTTGGGGGGGGCTTTGTGTGGTTTTTTGGTTTGGTTTGGTTTAAAGTAATTCAGATAATGCAAAATGAGAGAACAATAGGTGGATAGGTGAAACATACTGAAGATCATTTATTTTAAAATACAATTTGGAAATAAAGATAGATTGATCTGTTAAACAAAACCTCATGAACCCAAGAGAAACTCCTCTTTCAAATATCATATACATGGTATTTTGGTCTCTAATTATTGTTGAGTTCTATAAGCTGTTTTACTATGCTCCACTCTGCTTTAAAAGGGTGCACTCTAAAATTCTCCCCATGTAAATGTGAGGAGTCCATTGTATCATTTCCTCTAGCCTAGAATTACTTCCAGTTGCTCTCAGGTGAATAAAAAAAACCTCTGTATTTTTCTATAGTCAACATGGAAGATAAATAAAAGGCCAGATTTGGAAATAATGGAAGAAGAATATTCAGGTTGATATAAACAACAAAGTGAGTGGATAAGGCCAGAATGAAAAAACAAGTGAGCACTTTATAACTTGTCTGACATTACGGTAGCTCTTCGGTCAGTAAATTATCTAGAGGTTTATTAGAAAGGTTTATTAGAAATTACTTTTGGCAGTGAAATTACATATTTGAATTATTTAAACAGGTGGAAAATGGCTCAGACCAGAATATGATTTTTCTCACTTTTTTTTTAGATAAGCAACAAAGCAATCTTCCCATGGTCTGGAAACATGAGGGAAGGGGAGAAAATAAGAGAAGCACTAAATACAGTAAGCTTAATTACACTGCTGAGTAAAAAAGTGCTGGGAAATAAGAATAGACCTCTTCCAATTTTTTTTCCATGAGATTTTATTAAATCTTCTTATTCTCAGACTTCCTTATATACTGAAGCTATTTGTCTTCACAGCATAGCAGTTATTTGTAGTTGGTGATATAACCCATCCCGCGTGTTACCTTTGATTGTGGGCTCTCAATCTTGATACTGATGCTCAGCTAATAACTTTTCTTGGCAATGATGAAGCCACAGATCTGCTCCATGAGATGTAGTTGAAAATTGTATTTCATAATCTTGCTCTGAACACCATTTCAGTATTTTGTATGGCCATGTGCAGCTCTGACAGAAGTAAACTGTGATACATGGAATTAATTTCAGTGGGCCAGATGCATGCCTCGTCTTCTAATGGCAGTGGACAGCTAAAGTCAGTGTGGCTGGGAAAGGCACCTGAGAAAATGAAATTCCACCATCTGTCTTTGCTTCAAGCTTGTGAAATGGCTTTTAGAGGACTTAAAGAAGTACAGCACCAGCATGAGATGGAGAATTTGGAGAGAAAAACAGGTCAAAGATGATTGACAAGCCATTGTAATGTGGTATAATCCTTGTGGAAAACAGCAGTCTGCTGATAAAAAGCAGTACAGGTGTCATTACTATTTCAAGCACAGATCTGTCCCATTTGAACTGAATATGAATATTATCGTGCCACTTGTGACTTATTCCGTGCTTCAGCACTTTTTATTTTATTCTGGTTTGCTTGTGCTCTTTATACTCAACATTATATATGTGTCCTTTTCTATATTTTATAATTTTCTTTTAGATTTTCAGATCGTTAAAGAGTTCTTAATGCAATCATATTAATTTTGGATGTACTTCTAATCTTTCCTCCATGTTAGGATAATTTGCTGTTGTGCCTTTATCTCTTGCATTCCTTTTTTTCTTATCAGTTCTTAGATACTTGCATTTCCCTGAGCTATTTGAAGTCCATTACCCTTATTTTCTTATTTGCAATTTAAAGGAAGAATGGGAGACTTATCATTTTTATGATCTTTTTCGCTTGAATTAACTTCCACTTTAAGATTCTCAACCACTTCCTTCTAAAGAATTTGAATTAAATCTGCTTTCTGTGTAATTTCCTCCACTTCATAAAAGAAAAAAGTGGTCCCTAGCACATTTGTAGAATTGAACAGATAATCTATGTCCTGCCTTACTGCTTTTTCAAACAGCCTCAGATATTTGTATTCCCATCTAGCCACTGGGTCCTGCCATGTAAGTCATAGAAACATAGAATCATAGAATGGTTTAGGTTGCAAGGGACCTTTCAAGATCATCTAGTTCCAAGCCCCCAGCCATGGCAGGGACACCTCCCACTAGACCAGGTCGTCCAGCTTCCAGAAGTCTTATCAGTTTCTCCCCCATGGGTACCTCCAATAGTTGCTATTTTTAAAAAGCCTCCTGATCAGAAAAGCTTTGGTTTAAACCTGTCATTACATGCACTTTACTCTTTTTCTCTCCCACATGTCAACTGGTATTCAACAAATCTTCCTGACACTTTTTACTAAACTTCAAGGGAAGTGTATCAGGTGTATGTAAAACTTGTTACACCAGGCAAATAAAGTAATTTTTAATAATAATCACTTCTACCATAATCTGCAGATACAGATTAATGTCTTAAGCCACTTTAATATCTGCTTGTATGCTTGACAAAATATTGTATTTACATGTGAGAATTATTTCATCTAATTACTGAAAATAATGTCATTGAATTAATACAATACACCAGCTAGACTCCTGGCATGTAATGTCTGTTTTGACATTAATACTGAGGGAAAATTTAATCTACCCAATTCTTTTTTGACATCTGTATAGTAGTCAAGACAGGGATCAATGCATGCATAGCCTCTCATTTTTGCCAATTTTATGCAAATCAAAGGGTAAAAAAGAGCATATTTTATTCCATTATTCCATTATGCCTGGTACAATTACTGTTTCATTATCCTTCTTGCAGCCTATTTGATGTAGTTGCTTTTCCATTTTTTGCAAGTATCACTTTCCAAACTTTAATAGCATAACTACTCAAGTATTAATAGAAAAGAAAGATGTAATTTTTAAAAATACCTAAAAGCGAACTAACAGGAAAATTCTCTAGGCTCCAGAAGCAGTAACTGGAAAAGAAAAGGCAATTTTAGGAAAAACAGATTATTTCCTTACAGTGTTCAAATAAACAGTGTTCAAATAAAATTAACTACTACAGAGATTATGACAATAGCCATTGTTAAAAGTTTTTTAAAAGAAGAGTAAGAAATCAATATGAGATATTGAAATGGAATCACTAAGACTATACAATACCATTCTAAAAGAGCTGAACCATGATATAAAGATGGAAATATTAATCAAAACACTGACTGCACTGTTGATTTAACAGTTATCCAACATTTTACTTTTTTTTTTTTTCAGAGATGAAATTTGTCAGCCTGAACATATGGACTGAGAGGTCATGCTTTAGTAACCCTAGAAGAAATTGGTGTAGGACTTACAAAGCTCTTGGGTAAAGTATAATGTGATGAGAAAAAAAGAGTAAGCCACTAATAATAAGTGTAGTCTTCCTAAGTCTTGCAAAGAAAAAATAGTCCATAGGAGAAAATAGGAGCATATAGTTTATTTTGATTTAAAAAATATTTTAGTAAGGGTTTTTTTTGATATCATTCAGCAAACTAGCCTTATCCAGAAAAATGTGGAAATCTCTTGCTAAATTCCAAAGGAGGGGTGTAAATCCCAGTAAGGTCAATGGAGTTTCATTAGTGTCAAGTAAATTTTTCAACATTTTGCTGAAACATTAATGAAAAGAACAAATACAGAAATAAACATAGCAGTGGTATGAATACTAAAGATCATTTCCTGATTTAGAAAAGAATGGGAGAAAATAACAAAAAGTAAATGCTTTCTCAGCTAGAAAAAGTCTAATAGCTGTGTCCCCTTGGGATCATTAAGGGTATTGGATAGATTCAGTATACCTACTAATGATGTGTAAGAAAGGTTGACTTGTGAGATGGGGCTTTTCTGACAAGGAAAAAATGCCCTAGCTTAGTCAAGATTAAGCAGGATTTTGAAAAACTCCAGAAGGAATAGTGGTGAAAATTAAATGCAGCAGAAAGGTTGCAGGAAAATACTCAGCAGAAGGAATACCTGCAGTGGAAAATGTCAGTGTTTTCCAGATAATTTGTACTATATTGCAGGATGCATCAGTGTTTCAGCATGGTATACAATTACACATCCAGTCAGTACAAAGACATCTAAAAACTTTGTAATTTTTAAAAAATCAAAGGATCATACTGAGTCAAGATCAATGTCAGCAGATTCATTCAGTCATTGATGGAAAGGCTATCAGGTATAGCTTTGCTATTTAATTTTTAGCATGTGTACAGAAATTATATATATAAAAAAAATTATTTTATTTCCTGTTTCAGTAGACTTTTATTTGAAAGCAGATAGGTGTTTCAAATAATGGCAATGTCATTTTCATGCTGATAGACCCAGGTTTTGTCTAGTTCCTCTGGTTTTTCTGAAGTCTCTTTCATCTTTAAATGGACCTGAAGCCAACTTGTAATTTACCCTGTTATTCTCAACCCCAATTCCACAATTTTAAAATAAGTTCTGCAAAGTAATAAACATTTCAATAAAGGCCTGGCTCCTTTGTAGAATAGATTTTACACCTTGACTTATACACATGCATAAAAGATATAAACCTGACCCTAACAATTTTTTCTGCAGATACTGGCTTTTGATAAAATAATATAAGCATTCATTTCCCCCTCCTTAGTTTTGTAATTCTTTCTATGTTTGGTAAGCTTCCCACAGCATCTATGGTCTTTATTGCACAGCAGTTTGCTCGCCAATACTTATTGGAGATGGTGGTAACAAACGTGACTTACTGCTCTAGCAAAATACACACATGGGTGTTAAGAAAGGTAAGATTTTCTGTCAAGGTCTAATTTTAGAAGGGTTCCATTGAATTTTCTATGAACTTTCTTTCTAAATTAAAAAAAAAAAAAAAGAGTAGGCAAAGGAAGGCTTATATTTTTAATCTTCTAAAACTGATGTCACCGTAGGGTTGATTTACTGGGTAAGACAAATTGTAACATGCATTATTCTGTTAGCACTCAAATGTGCTGAGTAGGGATAAATTCATTTCACCTCAGGAGAAACTGGTGGTTTTCATATCAGAAAAGGTTTTGTGGGATGGCTCAGGTGAGTCAGTGCCACTCAACGAAAAATTAGCATGGGATTTAGGAAGAAGCCTGAAATGTTGTGTGCATATTTAGAAAGAAAAGGGAAAGGCTACACTCAAGTTGTACTTACAAGATTCCGTAAGAAGCCTGTGCACTGCACACCATGAAGCCTCTGTGCTGCTCTGAGGTGTTAAGCTAGAACAGCTCTTGAAACTCAAATTGCTCTGCAGCCTTTACCTCTGCTAAGCAATCTGCATGCTAGCTTTACCAATATGTCACAAGGCCAGCTCAGATCTATATGACCCTGTCCAGAAACAGCACAGAGCTTGGCCCCTTTTACTTAATGAGTCTGTTAATGTCTGTCCCAAGGAGGAGAGAAAGGGCATAGGAAACATTTGCTTCTTTTAATATCCTTGCAAAGAGGTCAACCACAAAGGCAATCCTTTTTTCACCCTCTTCTGTTCAGCTGGTTGTATCGTTCCACATCACTGCAAAAACACATCTGCACTAGATACCCTAAACAAGACTAAGCATCCTTAAGGAATGATGTCTGCAGCAAGGTTTGGTTGGGATCAGCCTGTAGGAGAGGACCAGGAGAGTGGGAGGAGTGTGTACGGGGGGGGGTGGGGGGAATGAGGGGGCGGTGTGGAGGAGAGGACGGATTCTGCTCTATTCTTGTCCTCAGGGTCTTGTAGAAATTCTGAACAACTGAAGAAGTCTGTGTTTAAGGGCTGTTTCCCTTTATCCACTTCACCCTGCATCACAACAGCAACCATATAGATCTTTAAACATGCTCTAAGCTGTTTTGCTGAATGAACACAAATGTATTGGTATTTTTCTTGTCTACTAGTGCTTAGGTTCTGACAGTAACAGCTAAGACACCGTTACAGTTTATACTTGTTCTTTTTATTTTGCTTTCTTACTATGATGGATATATCCTTGGAAGGTTTTCCTCACATAACCTTCTACATTACTACTCTTGTCTGTAATCTCATTATCAGTTTTTATTCAGTAACTTAAATCTTTAGATAAGTTATTCAAATGCTTTTAAGTTGTAAATTCTCCCCAAGATGATTTAGTACATTAGTCCTTCAAAAGTGTGATTTCTGTGTCAAGAACTAGAAGGATGAAAGGTGTAAAATGTTACACTTCCAAGAAAAGTGGAACTTACAGATATTCATGTAATGATGAAAGGATTGACAGATTTGACTTCTCTCAGACTGATCTGTTAAATTCATCTGACACCAAAAAAATCAGCACAGAAGAGAACCAATATTGGTATTTGCACATCATTAATTTTCCAGGGTTATGAAATACCTGCATTGATGTGACATAGAGCAGCCAAAAGATTTGCATTCCTTCAGTTTTGGAGCATGATACTTTTTAGCCAGGAGATAGCTATCCAGTGGTTCTTCCTTGCTGTTCTAAATCTAGGAACCTCTGTAGCCATGTTTAGGTTTTTAGTTATTATTGTTTATGCAGGGAAAGTACTGTCATGCTATTGTCTGCATGTCTTATAACCACACTAGTCCTTTCCTGATGGCTTATTTATGTTTTTCCTCCAGCTTCACAGAATTCTCTAAAAAGCTGTTTAAGCTTGTAAATTTGTATTTCTTTTTGGCTGAAGAAAGTTGGCATTTAATAGACAAATGCACACTGATCATTGTGCTTTTGAAGAGATCTCTTGCCTGGTAAAGGATTGGTGAGATCTCAGCATTGCTGTGAATGTTAATTTCAAAAATTTGGCCGCCTACTGTAGATCTGAAGAAAAGTCTTCAGTCAGCCTGAGAAAAAGATGGTGCTGGCTTTAGAAATTTTGTAGTTGGTATAAGGGAATCAAGAAAGTGGAGGAGGAAAGTATCTCCCTGCCATGGTAAGCAAAACTATTGCCTACAGTTCTGGATTAAAGAGTAGGCTTGAACTGACTTTGTGTCTTGGACTATAATCTCCTGTTAACTGCATTTCTGGTCTCCTAACGTTATTTAACAGAGGACAGTTGTTCAGCAGCCTTAATCACATGTAGTATTGTACAATTAGCAGACTATTCAACAAAGGCTTCAGCCTTCGCGCTTTTTTTCATAAAATATAAAGCAGCAACACAATTTCCATTTCCTCCCGTTGCATGAACTCACCAATTCATTACAAAACACATACAAAGAGATGTCTAATAGCTAAGAAATGTGTCTGACCCAGAACAATGAAATGATCTATCTCCGTTCTGTGAGGAGGACAATGTACGGGCTCCTGGACTGAGAGCAGCTTGTGGACCTCCTGACACCCTCTGGAATGAAACCAGATGAATCACTTTTCATCTGTTTTTCCCACACACTTTTCAGGTGTCCCCTCCATCAGGACTGTAAGCTCCTCAAGGCACAGGCTGTTCCTCGGTGATGCTTGTACTGTGCTTAGCTTTGACATCCTGATATTGGTTGGACACTTAGGTCCCACAAAGTACAAATAGATACTGCTGGATGTAATTGTGCTTTTTACTGTAGTACTGATGTACTTTGCTTTTTGGAAATTCGGGTGTAGGTTTAACAGTATACTTGGGAAAATGGGACAAGCCAAGCCCTGAACAATTCCTCCACACCCCAAGGATAAGAACTGCAGTGTCTCAACAGGGGTCAGTTTGGATATGATTTCAGACTCTAACATGGGTCACTTTGGATCTATCTGTTTTGAGATGGTACCAGGAGATTAAATTAAATACCTTATCTGCTTGGAATAGAGACATCAAGTAAAAAATTCTCAATTTCAGTGTTAGAAGAAAGTTTCAGAGGGTTGAGAGCTGTTACTGTCTCCATTGCTTGACAGCAAGGCTTGCTATTTTTTTCTCGTAAAAAAAATTGTAAAATGAAAACAGGTTGTAGCAAAGTTGAAAAAAAGGGGCTGTGAACGGCATAAAAAAGGACATTTTAGGCAACTTTATTACAACGATTAATTTTGTACTGCTCTGTTTACAAAGCTAGGAACTTTTGTTACCACTCCTCAGGCTGTAAACGGAAGGCAACGTCTGGATTTGAACTGTAAAATGGGAAGCTGGAGGAAATCTTGGGAAGGGAAGGATTTCGGAACAAGCTGTAACATCGCTCCTGACATTAACCGTGATGAGTTCGAAGAAAACCGCCTCGGAACTTTGCAGGACCTGAGGCGAAGACCGGAGCGGCCCGGCCCGGCTCCTGGGGAGCAGGGATCGGGCCGGGAGACACCGGCGCCTTCGGCCGCTCTTCGCGCTGACCGGGGCCCGGCTGCGGCCATGGGCAACGCTGGGCAGGGGGCTCCCAGGGTCCCCTTCGTGCACCAGGGCCGGCCCGGGTCCGCCTGCTGAACCCCCGCTCCCTCCCGCCTGCCCTCCCGCCGCGGTGTGGGCGCCGGCGGCAGCGCTCCGCCGACTTTGTACGGCGGGTGGCCTGCGTGCCCTCAGCGGGGGGCGCCAGGCGGGCCCGGGGCCGCTTCGTGTGTCCCCCTCCCCGCCTTTCTTTTTATTTGAGTGTGGGAGGGAGAGGTGTTTGAAGGAGCGCAGAGCGCCGGGGGAGGCGTGTAGGGAGGGGGAGCTGTCGGTGCGCGGTTACCGCGGCTGCACCGACCCCGCTCCGGGCGGAGGGGAGGGTGGTCTCCCGCCCGCCCTGCGCCGCCGCCCGGGCCGCCCCCCCCCGCCCCGCTCCCTCCCTCCGCCGCTGAGGGACGGATCCAAGCGGACCGAGGGGCGGGGGGCGTCAGAGCGAGCTGGCAGCTCCGAGAGGAGATGACAATTAGCCTTTAAAAATGGCTGCTTGGAAGCCGTCAGCTGGGACGCGGAGGGGCTGTTAACCTTCCTCTGCCACCCGCCTCCCGTCCCTGCGGGGCTAATCACGGAGAGGGAAGAGAAGCTCCCTAGCTCTCTCCCTGCTGCCGAGTTCCCCCGCCCCGGTGCGGGATGCCGTAGCGGCTCCGGGGCCCGGCCGCCCTCACTTCCCATCTGACTGGCGAGGACGGCGGC
>VYZX01024646.1:529430-553424 GCA_013401335.1 Brachypteracias leptosomus
AAAGGAGAGGGGGGAGCCGGGGGGCTATATGGTCGGGGGTGGCGTGGGTGGGTGTGCGCGCCGGTGGGGGGCATATCTGGCCAGGAGAAAACACAAGGTCAAGAGGCAGTTCTGCTCCTCCTCTTCCATGGAAGAAGACGGGAGCGATGAGCCCTGAGGAGGACGACGAAGAGAAGGGGCGGATGGCTGAGGGCTGCCGGGCTTCCCCTCGGGAGTGACGGGGCGCGGAGGGCTGAAGGGGCCGGAGGAGGCAGCGCTGGGATCGGGAGGGAGGGAGCGAGGAGAGGAAGGCGAGAAGGAAGCGGGGGGTTTGAATCTCCCCGGCTGGATTATTTCTTCCCCGAGGGAAGCTGCCCCTGGGGGCGGCGCTGCTATCGCTGCCCGCCGCCGGCCGCGCCTCGGCCCCGGGCCCCCGCGGCGAAGATGGAGCCGGGCAGCGCGGCGAGGAGAGCGGGAGCTGCCCCCGCGGCCCTGGGCGCCTGGAGACCCTTCCCCTCCGCCTGCTGCTGCTGCTTCTCCTCGCTCCTGGACCTGAACAGCTGGCTGCTCTTCTACGGCTTCTTGTACCTGGCCCTCTATGCCCAGGTGTCCCAGTCCAAGTCCTGCGACAAAATCTCCTGTTTCTCGGGTCATTGTGTCAACTCCACCTGCGTCTGCGACCAGGGCTGGGTGGGAGACCAGTGCCAACATTGCCAGGGCAGGTTCAAGTAAGTCTCGGCTTATTATGATTCTGTTTTTCTCCTCCCTAGACCTTTTTAATGTCGTTTTCACTTACCTGTTTTTTTTGGTGTTTGTTTTTTTTTTGTTTGTTTGTTTTTGTTTGTTTTTTTGTTTAAATTTCTGCTTGTATCTGCTATGATTTTGTTCATATGGTGTGGAAGTATGTGACAAGTTATGGATGAAATAGGTTCCTTCACCTCATGGTCTCCCTCCCTCCCTCTAAGAACACAGGACCCAGTCCTCCGACGATTGTACCTGCCAACTTACTGCTGAAGATAGGCTGCCCCACTTGATGGGAGCTGAGAGGCAAGGAGAAGTCGGCCTAAAGCTGTGTCGCTGCTGTCCCTTCTGGAAGTGTCATGGAAATGACATGTGCACTTCTTGGGGCTGTCCAGGGAGCAAGAATTCCTAGTGGATTTGAATCACTTTTTCCTTTGGGAGAGTGAAAGTGCTTTGCTTATTTCAGTTCTTCTTTCCTTTCTTTCAAGTGTTTTAGCTAAGTGGACATTAGTCAGGCACCTTCAGGTTAACATCAGCATAACTTAGTGAATAACTGTGAAACAATAACATATTTTTGCAAATGAGTGAGTGGTCAGTGAAGCTGGAACTGTCTTCTCGTCCTTAAAAGTGGATGTGATACCAAGTCATTGATCAGTGAGAAGGAAGCGCACCCTGACACTTGCTTTTCTATCTGTAGTGGAAAAGAAGACTTAATTTATAGGGCTGTCACTTCACCCCCGCCCCCTTTGGTATCAGTATAAAGACTGGCTATGAAGAATGCAGCGAAATAACAGCAAACAGTATAACCTTGGACAGGACATCTCATTTCATTCCCTTATAAAACATCTTTTAAAAACTGGAACTCTATTAAGTATATTGACATATACAGCTGTAAAGTGTTCTGTTATCCAGCTAATAACAATACATTGGTGAGGCTGTGTCTTACAGAATTGAAATTCTGTCTTTGGAAAGTAATAGGTAAAAGTATCGATAATTGTCTATTTTAAATTGTGTTTAAGTTCGGTTCTCTCTTTGGAGTACTGAAATTAAGCTATACAGTTTACACCTTCTAAACATTTAACCTGAGATCACTCATCACTAAACAAACAAAAAGTAAATCCAGTAACTTGTTAGCTGGGGAAGTTGAGGAGCTGGGAGTCAGACATGTTGGCTGAAGTAAGGTACATGCTGCAGAGGAGGAAGCAATTCACTGATAAGATCTGGTCAATTATTCCATCAGTGAGATTATAACTGAGTTGTAAAGGTAATATTAGAAAATATAATACGTTTAGCTGCATATGAACTTGGTAATAAGATTTTAAAGTTGGTCATTTATTGCCTGTGTGTCTTGAGGATCTGGGGTTTGTCCTGCTGGGTGCTGTGGAACAATGGGCTAATTGCGTAGGGATTGAGAGTGAGGAGAGGAGCCCAGGTGAATCTTCTTTGTGTGTGAGGCTTTGCAGGGGACAGGCTTGCAGAGCTATTCTTTCCTTGCTTTAAAGAGATTACTTGTATCCTTTGTCTTGATGCCACTCACAACAGACCTAATAGTACAAGGGCTGAAGCAAATACTCATTTCTTAAATTTCAAAGCTTGTTGTGAATTAGTATATTCTCCGAATGGTTACTGGAGTCTATATCCAGTCCTTACAGGTATTTTCTTGACTATCTGTTAAAACATTTATGCCTCTTTACATTAGTTGTATTTGTCAAGTGAGGAGGCACAGTGGTTACATTTTCACGTCTGGTGGAAAGTTAATAATCCATCCCCACCTAGAGGAAGTTCTGCCTGAACGTTGAAAGGGCTCCTCTTCTGAGCTAAACTAACACAGTGGTTAATGAATGGGCTGTTAGGAGTTTTGGTGAAATCAGAATAGATTTCTTATTCACTCCTATATATTTTTTTCATGCTTAGCTTTAGAAATGACAGTGATGCTTGCATTGTGATTTTTGTCACAGAAGTAAGCTGTTTCTGTTATTTTGGAGACCTGTTTTTTTACTGAGGACACTCTCATGCTGGTATCTTTGATAGCTCATCTTTATTCTTAGAAGCAAAATGTACCCTTCAATAAAAATAAGCATGCTAGGATTTAAAGATTTTTTCCAAGTCTGGTGAGTTGGGGATGACATTAAATATGTTGAAGTGCCTTGCAATGCAAGCAGCAACTCAGAGTGGTTTTATTTTGAATGCTGCAAATTCAGATGGGTGTTGAATGGGTGATGAGTCAGGTCTATGCATTTCCAACTTAAGAATTGGCAAAAGAATGTTAGTCTGCCTTATGGCTGCGTGATTAAAGACCTTTCTGACTCCTCTGGCAATTAATGGTTTGATTTATTAGCCTGGAACATTTGTATATTGTTTCTGCTTGTGAAACATGGGTATCTGCTTTATACCCTTTTGCAGCAGTGGTACTTTTATCTCCCAAGTAATCTTGGATGTATATAACTTTTGCAGCAGTAGCTTCTGTCGGTAAGAATTAAGAATGTTTCAGAATGACATAAAAAATTGAAAAGTTGTTTTGCTATTACAGCTGTGTTAACAATTTAGGGGTTGTAGATTTAATCTATACAAATGTTAATAGAACATTGTGTATTATTCTAAACATTTACGTTGCTTCAAAGTTTCAGCAGCTTGAAGTGCCTGGGTGCTTCTCTGTTATGCAAGATTAAAATTGAACTTTTAATGACCTAAATTGAACACATGTAAAACCTGTTTTCTGTTACTAGATTATTTGAGGAAACAGATTCTTCTTTTTTAAGGGTAGGTTTAAAAAGCTTGAAAATAAAAGGGTCTTTATTTTGCTTTGTGCGAGGTATGATTATTTTTGCACTTCTTGGAATGAGTGACTTGCATTAGCAAGAATCAGAAACATTATTGTAAGAGAAATGCTCTACCTAGGGGTAACTTGGGATCATTAATTCTTTAGTGAGGGTTGTGTAGTATTCTTGGCTTTGTTTTATTTCTTTTTCTACACTGAGAAATAACATAGCAGAGAGACATCAAAAATAACTGATCAATCCTAGTAAGCAGATGTCAGAATTAGTTGACAGTACTCTGGTAACCTTGTTTTTCCCTTACAGAGCTACCAAGTCAGTAGGGTACTTCACAAATGTTACTCTGGGCTGGATGAAAGAAGGGTGGACAAAGGAAAAAACGGGTGAAAAGATTCTCTAGCACTATTTTATTACTTTTATTTATCAACATTTGTATTTACTCCTTGTCTTATGAAGCATGTGGCAACTCTATATAAATGGAACTGCTGCTGTTCTTACTGCATTGCATTTGCATCCATGTCAGTGACTTTTCAGAATGATCTAGGCCTCATCTCTGCCCGACAGTAAATTATTTTACTCCCTGTTCTGGTTGGATATCTGAATGCAATTCTGACTTATTTTCTTCTCTCTCAAACTTATTTATTTTCCTTCCCTTCTGCTCTGGCAGAATACAACCCCTTTTTTTTTTGTACCAAAATAAAGAAGGAAAATTTAGTTATAAAAAAAAAAAAGCAGAAATAAATTGTCTGCCTGCCTCCAGGAGTCAGGTGAAAGATAAGAAAGCCAAAGGGTGAGCAGGTTCTGGTTTTATAGCAGGGAGCTTCAAGCAGCACAGCTCTCAACATGTAAACAAAGCCACAAGCCTAAAAGCTCAGTGTCCGGTTTTATTCTGATAGATTGATGAATTAAGGAAATGGGGCTTTTAATGCTACATCTGCCACTCGTTTTTCCCTGATCTTATACCTTTGCATTTGTTGTTCAGTTACAGTTTTCATGATGATGTGAATTTGGGTAGGAGGGAGAGAGAAAGGCCGCCCACGTCACTTGTGTTGAGACTCCAGGGAATTCAGGCATACAAACATTATGAATAGCCCAACTGCAGGAAAAGCTGCAGTCACAGCTTCTGCATATTTGGATGTCAAAGTCAATCAATCTTGAGATGCAGCACTACAGGAAAACAAGTCTCATTAGTTTTGCTACTCACAGAATGACTTCTGAGAAGAAAAAAAAGTTTTCTTCAGGTTGCAGCAAAAAGTTACTCCTTTCTGTAGCTCTGGTTTGCATGCTGAGAGGAAAAACTGTGCATGAAACTGCTCTTCCTCTTTAAGTTTTTGAGTACTTGAATGGCTGGAAATATCCAGTCTTCTAAAATGCTGTCTTAAAAAAAGTAGATTGTGTCTTCACACGGTTATCATTGTTTGATAACTTGTCCCAACTGGCATATTTAATGAAGCAGGCTCTGCAGGATAAGTGAGCAGCTTTTGAGTGCCTACGCTTCAGTTAATCTGCTTTGCCTAGTCCTAGATATCTAGTTGTTATGGAGGGAGTAAGAGCAAATAGATAATGTTGGTTATTAAACCTTGTCTACAGATGTTCTTATTGCACTTCTAAATCACCTTCTGCATGCTCTTCTTAATTTATAGAGCTCTTATGAAAGATCCCGTGTTCTTCAAGGACAAAACAATTCCTAAGTACAAGAACCTTCACAACTGAAATGTTAAAAGGATATAAAACTTTATTATTCCAGGGAAAATCCTTATTTTTATCTAAAGCTCTGAATTCTGCTGTCTGCAGCATGACTCGCACAAGGAAAGTGTCCTTAAATTGCAGACTGTAAACAAACAATGTTGTATAAGAAATGGTCTTTAGAAAAGTAAGTTCTTACCTGCAGCCAGCTGCAGTTCATGCTTCTGTGAAAAGGGGTGACTTTATCTTTCATGCTTCTTATTTAAGCATTAATATTCCTGCTGAGAGTGGAAAAGTATCAACAGGAACATATCTACCCACCTTCCAGCCAAATTTTTTAAGCCAGCTCAGTTCTCTCATGTAAATTCGCTTGTGTAAGTCTCTTGCTGAACCAAAGGAGGTAGTGGCATTTAGCAGGCATAGATGGGAAAAGAAATTGTCCCTTTTAGAAGTGGTACAGACTCAGTTTGCCTCAACTTTAATGTGAAACATCACTATTAAACTGGTGCAACTTCTCTTACACAGAGTGAAATCCTAAATCAGGCTGCCAGTTGCAAAACTGCCTTTGTCATGGCCTGTATCTGATTGAAGGCATAAGCATAATTATTCATATTGACATCAGTTGAATCATACATGAGATTTTATACCTGCAAATTGCCTTTTTCTAAGTCAACATGTGAATGTTAGTAAAATTAAACCAATGGAAACATCAGTGATTATGATTTTATCCATATAAGATGTGATCTTTATTTAAATTGATTTTAGTGATGTTGCTCTGAAAAAGATTTCTTTCAATGTGAGTTATTCTCACATTAAAAATTTAAAGTTATAATTTTAAAATACAGTAGTAGTTGATATGCTAAAGAGATTCTGAATTTGTAAGGAATAAATTTTTTATTGAAATCTTGTTTTGAAATGTAGAAGCATAAGCCGTATGACCATACTAAAATCCTCCTACAAGCTAAATAAGCTGCACTATATAGTGTTTTCTGAAGGGAAAGCAAGCTTTGAAAACCTTTTCTAAAAATATTTTTATTAGTGTATTTTTTATTGTTTTAATACTTTTTATATGCAATAATTTAGGTTTGAAAAGACCCTTAAGACCACATTGTGTAACCATTAATTTGACACTACCAAGTCTACCACTAAACAATTTGAATGTTTTTTATGGGTTTTCATAGACAAGACCAGAAGTGAACTCTGTGATTACCTGTTCTTTTGGCTTGCCTTATGCAGGCTGTAGGATAACTGAACTAATTCCTGTTGGGGTTGAACACATGCATCCACACGTCTGAAAACCATTCCACTAACTGAAGCCCATTACAGACTTTCTTCCATTGGTTAGTTATCCTCACTGTTTTCTATAACCTGCAAAACCAAATGTATGGTCCCCCTAATCCAGAAAATCTACCCTACATAAGTTTTGGTCTCTCTGAGTTTCCCTGTTTTCTCATGTTTTGAGGCAGGTCTTCACTGCAGAGCCTTCAGTATTGTCAGGTCTGTGTAGGTGAAAGTACAGCCACCTTTTCCCCACTGAGCGTGGAGGAGGAGAGTTCCTTGAGTTGTCTCAACATAAAGCAAGTTTTTCCATCCTTGATGGCTTGCTTGGTTTTTAGCCTTCCCTGTTTTATGAGCATTCTGGAGCTATGAATGCCAGAACTAGATGCTTGTCCATTGGTAATGGCTGTACTGTGAAATGTAGAAGCAGAGTAACCTCTCCCCTGCTGCTGGTGTCCTGCTGTGTGCAGCTGAGGAGAATGTTTTGGAGCTTAGCACTGTGCTGGCAGCTCGGTCCATCATTTTCTGCCTCACAAGTCTTCTCAGAGCTGATGCATCCTCTGTCCCAAGTGATTGATATGTGGCCCTGCTTTTCACTAGTCTGTGAACTGGACACAGCCTCCCCTCTTTGGAGGGACATTTAATTGTGGAGGTACAAACATTTATCTGTTGGAGATGGAGCCGTGCTCCAAGAACACTCCTCTTCCTCCCAGGCAATAGATAATTAACTGTGTACAGAGACCCTTCTTGTGTTTAAGTCTGAGACCATCTATAGGATTGAATCCAAATGCAAGTTAGGCAGAGGGCTAGTGGATTTGGGAGTCTAGCTTGTTTTCAGACTAAGCAGTTAGCTACTTAAGTAAATAAGTGTGGGAACAGATGCTGATGACCCTGTCAGGCCTTCAGACAGCACCAAAGGCTGGTTGCCATTGCAGTGGGTGTGCAAAAAGCTCAGTTGTATGCTCAATGTATACTTAAGTCTTTCTGTAAATGATGCATAAATGCCTGTACTGGTTATAGCATTTAATATTTATTATGTTTTAAATTTAATTTGGCAGATAATCTCACACTGTGTATCTTTTACTTCCTTTAACAAAAAAGAAGGTGTAATGATCATAGTTTGGAAGGCATTATCATAGTTCATGTCATTTTTTTAAAATGAGTAGTTTTTGAGATATCAGTCTATCATACTGCACTAGAAATTGATTTGATTGTATCAAAATGTTGGCAGAAAAGGTAGGAGGAAGCTACGGGAATATCCTTGAGATATTCTTACACATACTGACTGAAGTGCTGGTGGAAAAAACCTTACTTTAAAACACTACTACATAGACAATAAAAAAATGCATTAGAAAACTCATGCAGTACTGAAGAATAATTACTTGTCAGTGTACATGAAATTCATTATTACCTGTGTGGTCTGTTCTTGGAAAACATGCTACAGAGTTGATGTGAGGAAGAATAAATGATGATGATACCTGAAAACATGGGCACTCCGGTGAACTGCAGCTGTGAACAGTAATAAAGAACCCTAGTAAACTCTAAGCAATATATATGTTTTCATGTGAGATGAGTGTGCAGCGGGGATTTTCAGACTAGTATTATAGGTTGCCTTATATATTCTTAAAAGCCTAATGAGTGGGCATTAGAGTTGCATTGATTTCAGAGCTGCATGTGGAGTAAGATCTTACAGAGAAATGGTGGAATGCAGCTCAACACTGTTACTGAGTGTTCATTCACAAGGTGCAAGAACTGTGTTCAGCTGTGATGTATCCTGCAGACAGAAGAACCTATAGCTTTTAGGCCCCTGAGAAGTAATTTACCCACCAACTCTATAATGTAATAGCATTTTTCAAAAAAATAATTAAATGTAAAATATCTCTCAAAATTTAAAGCTTACGTCAGTCATCTGGATGAATGGATTTCAGGATCTGTTTGAATCAGTATTTTGTATTTCTTAGCTAAGGATGGAAATATGCTATTATCATCCTATGATGGAAAATTATCCAGTTTGTTCATGTACTGATGTTTAGAAACAAGCCAGCTGTAGAATATTTCCAAGTTTTAAGCAGTACGTGCCTGAGAACTATGATTTAAGTAGGGAATTTTGAAGCCAGGATATTCTAGGATTACCTGGCAACGGAACAAGCACTGAAGTACTTAAAGATTGGATGCAGTCACATCAAATGTCACTCAGCGTCTACATTTTCGTATGGATTTCCTCCATAATTTATGTGCTTCAGTGTCTCATCTGTAAAAAGGAAATAACACTTCCTGTAAGGTTAAAGACTTGAGGTCACCCACAACTGTAATGATAGGGACGGGTAATAAGCTAGGTACAATTTTAGAGAACACATTTTTTCTGAGAATGTGATAAATACAATGGCATGAAGTACCATTGTCCAGACTGTGCCACATATCTCACACAAGTGAGTAACTTCCTTGTTAGGTCAGATGGACATAAAATTTGCAAGCATTTTGCATTGTGGGATATTTGAAGATTAAATTGTTCTCTTATTGAAGAGAATCCTTGGGAAAAATTGTACATTGGCTGTCACTGATAAGATTTTTATTTCAGAAGGTAAGGCCCCCAAAGACTGAACCCTAAACTAATCCTACAAACAAAATACTATGAAACGTCATAGTACTTAACAGATCTTTTAAAGAGATACTGCTCTACTTGTACAAATTCAATATTCTGTTTTAGTTATTACATTCCTGTATCAGTATCAAAGAACCCAGCAACCTTGAAGGCTAATAATCTGCATTCAGTGGAAAAGTGGATCATACTGAGTACGTCATTTCGGGCTGCAGGAGCTGGGACTGAAGGACAATCAGAAGTATCTTAAAAAGACCAGATTTTAAGTATTTTACCAGTTGTGGCAGTACAGTGTGAACAGCAATGATTTTGGTTGGAAGCCAAGGAGAGCTGGGGTTGGGAACGCCTTTGAGTACTCTGGTGAGCTTTGTAGGAACTTTCTATTCAAGGTATAAGTGAACCATAAGGCACTGTGGAACAAGACAACAAATGGGCTTCATGGATTGCCACCCCCTGAATCCAAGGACAGAGATAAATTAACCAAAAAAACCCCTTGCTAATCATGCTGCAGTTTAAAATACTTTCCTTTTTGTAATGGCTAGTATTAGTGAATAAAATATGATAAGCTTAATTTTCTTGATAGTGCATCTCACATTTCAAATCTCAAGGAAATGTGAAACTTTGACACACTCTGACTTGTATAAAGGAATACTTGATAGTTCCAGCTCTATTACTAAAACTGAAATGTTGTTAATCCAACAGTAGGATAACTTGCACCTTTAGTTGTTCTTTTTTTAAATTTATAGTGTGTGTATGTAAAAGGATGTATTTCTCACAAAGAAAATCCCAAACAATACACACAAAAATAGCTCACATTCATGTTTGTGAGTGCAAGCCCAGCTGATGAATGTACTTTGGAGGATACTTGATAATCAGATGTATATGTGATATTTGCAAGATGTACCAAAGCAATTATGGGGCAGAGGGAAAGGAACAGTGTGTTTCATGGGGGTATCACAGAGCTGCTGCAACTAAGCTACATGCTTCTGTACTTCTCTCATACCAGCATATCTGTTTTGTTTGCTTTTAAAGCCAAATGAGGCTTTTCTAAAGGGTATCTCAAAACATCATCCAGTATTTGTTATTTTTCAAGAACACTTCTAGCTCCTGTTCAACCAACCAACTGCTTTTGAGGACATAAAAATTTGCACTTGCACAGACAGCTGTAATATTGTGTTGAGACAACTGTGTTAGAAAATATTTTTGCAGATGTTTTCTAAAACCTAATGTTGATAGAAGTATGAAATCCAGAACTTCTGTATCTAAAACTTTGTGGGGTTTTTTTGTTGTTTTTGTTTTGTTTTGTTTTTTTCTTCCCTGGGTACTTTTAATAGTGTAGCACTTTGTAGGAATGATCTGTGAGTATCTGTTTTAAAATCAGAATGACACAATTTTTTCTAGAGTTTTTAATTTCCAAATTGCTTATGCTATTTTAGTTTTCATTGGGAGGTGTGTGGGGGGTAACCCAACCTAAATTCAAGGAAGTGCTTACCTCTACACATCTGTATCATGCTTTATATCTGGATATCTTACATAAGCACTAGGTAGGTAGTCATCACAATGGCCTTGAGAAACACACTTATTTTTTGAGCTGTTTGGCACGTAGGAAACCTGAAGTCTTATCATTGTCTAAGGTAACGTAACAAATAAGTGACTGAATTGAAATGGGAGCTTGGGAATTTATACAATTTTCTGTAACTCAGTCCCAGTCCTCATTTTAGGAAGACTGAATTGTTTTCAGATTGTACATTCTTTTTCTGCAAATATAGAATATAGATAATTTTGTGAGAGACCTGTACCATGTAACATCATCAGATATAGGAGAGAATATGAAGTTTATTGTCCAGGTACGGATACATAGCAGAGGAGTTTTGTGGTGATATTCTAGACTGACTGTTCCAAACACAGGCTCTACGTCATTCAGTGAGTATGTGGGGAGCCTCGGTTAATGCAGGTGTAAATGCCAATATAGGTTGGAGGTTGATGAATACTTAGAGAATTGATCTTGAAAGGTGTCCTCCATTCAGATGAGCCAGGACATCAGAGCTGGGCTGAGTTTGTAGTTGGTCTGTCTCTGTGTTTTTAAAGGGGGTGGGGGAAGGAGACCAGGAATAAGCAAGCCAGGGTTTAATATATTGAGTTCACAAAAGCTGTTCATTAGCAGGAATGTTTCTGAATTATTTTATTTTCAATTTTATGTATATCCTTGAAGTGCACTTACTGCTTTTGAGATTTGTATGCATCCAGAAATCTGTTGTCTAACATAAAACTCTGAGATGACAGACAGCTGAATGTAAGCAGAATATTCCTTTAAAGTTAGGCTTAGGTTTTCTAATTTAGATTGACTGCATTTCTAAGTAGTAATTGGACTGGAAAGCAGAGCCAGGGTATGTTAGATTCTCTTGGAATGATCGAGGCTTGCAGTGCTGCACTGAAATGGAATTTGAAAAGATCTTCCTCTGAATTTTTCCTTTGCGTTGTCTTGACAGTTTTGAGGTGATGATCTTTAAAAGCCTTACGTTCTATTATTAAAAAACCCTGTGGTTAAAATTCTTGCCTATTAAGGGCATCACTTTTAAAGGGTCTTATGCAGTTCTTTGACACAACACCTGTTGCTCTTCACAGTCACACTTTTAATTTTTTTTTTTAAATTTTTTTTAATCATCCTGATAAATTTGACTTTTTATTTCTATCTGCTGATGGAAAACCAAAGCAGATGAAAGACATTCTTAATCTTACTCCTTATTTTTAAATAAAGCAATTAAGATCTAGTCTTCTTCTGTGATGATCAAGGAAAGCCCTGTGCAATGTGTGATGTTCTAGTTTGTTTTAACTTTCTAATCTATGAGATCTTTAGTACAAGAAATAGTCTTTGTTCTTTTTATAGTTATGCCATTGCAGGCTTAGACTTCAGTGTAGTGTATCACTTATTCTGCTGCTACTTGAAGGCATGCTTTTTTGAAAAAAAACACAATGCTATTCGATGAAGGAAATTCTCTGATATCTGATGTTTATGCACATTTTTAAGAAGGAGCAGCTTTGGGATTTTTCATCCCTGTTGAGAGCTTTCTCATTATGTTTTTGAGTATTCTGGTCTTTCAGTTTCTCAATTGTTTGTTTTTTTTTTTTTAATCATGCCAGAAGTATTTAGGAGGCTTTCTGAGATGGTGTCAACCTATAAAATAACAAATTATGCAAGCTCATCTTCACTATATCATGACCTTACAAAGTATATGTGTTCTGATGATATAGGTTAAATGACAGGATGCCTTTATATAGTTGTTTCTGGTTTTAAGGATGTTTAAACTTGTTGAATTCTCTGTTCTTTGCTCAATACATTCCTCTTGTTAGCATATACCTGGCTTTGAGTTCAGAATATATTCTAGTTTAAAAGATCTTGTAATTGCTTCCATAGAAAAGTGGAAAATGCTGTTAAAAATCCAGATGGAAATGTCCAGGAGCCTGCAAATCATGGTTCTCGAGAGAGTTATGAACTGAGGTTAGCAGGTTTGTGCATAAGGATGTTGCTGTGCAGAAAAAGTTGCATATTCTGATTAGTACATAGCAGTGTTTACATGTTTTTTTATGCATGTGCTTAACAGCATAAACTAGTAATATTGTTCAAGGCACCTCTGTGCTAGATTTCAATGATAACTTGGGTTACAGGCTCCATAAATCTGACCTACTTGCTGCTTTGAATCTCAAGGGTGGATGTTTCCGTAACAGGTATGAGAGTTTTGGAGGTTATTGTCTGCATTTAGGAGTATCAGAAGGATTTTTTAGATTATTTTGTTTTCCTTAATCTGCTTAGTCCAGATTCACTTGTGCAGTTCTTTTTCTGTGTGCGTGTGTGCTTTACAGCTCCTAAGTTATTCACTCGGACAGCAAAGGGAGAATTGCATAGTGATGTGGACACGTGTGGTGTCTGCATACCCAAATTACTATATATTTGCTCATCTAATTAATCATGGTGAAGTTTTGGGAGGGGGAAATAGACTTCCTCAGAAAGTAATTTTCAGAAGCTGTGTGGATAATGAGCTGGGTTCAGAGGTTCCACGTACTTACAGAACTATTTGCTTCAGGCGGGATTTGAAAGAAACTCTGTCTAAAGAGGTCACTCTATGCAAAGTAAGGAGTGTTGTAGAAACAGATGGAATTTGAGCAAGTCCACAAAATAGGATTTAGGGCTTGTAATTACTTCAGGATGGGAAGCTTTTCTTGATTTTGGATAAACATGAACTTTTCTGAAGGTATACACCATCACAATACGTTTGTGGACTTAGTGCTAGTTGTAGGATAAAATTTTAAAATAAATATTTCATCTAATAATTACTGTTCATCAATATTTAATAATAAAATTATTAAGAAATAGCTGGCATTAATAATTATTAAGAAATAAAATGGTGGTAAATGTAATTTATATTAATTTATGTTATAACAAGGAATAATAAGTCTTAATTTTGCATTTGCAGTTAGACTGCAGGCATTGGTTTGCTATACTCTTAAGATGTTGTAATTAATCTCTTCAGGGTTTTTTCCTTAATTTGGAGTAAATTTGAGGTAAACTTCAGGAAACTCTTATGATGGAATAGAGAATCAAACTCTTAATTATGTATATATGACAGTAGTGCATCTTTCATGTGTAAGTGGTTAAATGTTTGTTATCCTGTGGTTTTTTTGGAATATATAATATGTACGCATGTATGTATGCATCACTTTGTTATATTGTGCTTGTCTTCATTTTTTAAAATTACAACAAAATGAAGAAAAAGGAAATTTCTGAATAAAAGAATGTCAGAACAATAATAAGGAAGAATGGCACTGGTGATTGTGGTGTTTGTGATGCTTCGTGCCATATGCTTTTACAGTTCGTGTGGCTGGATACAGTCCCTCCTTTTTAAAGGGATTTTTAAATTATACGAATAAAAATAAGTTAGTGAAAAAAATCTTTTCACCTAATGAACTGTTGGGGCCTGTATCAGTCTTTCTGGTACTTTTAGAATCAAGCTGTTAAGGTGTTGCCTCATGCTAAGAAAATGTCTGTATTATACAAACAGTTCTTGTAGGTGTGATTTAATTACATCAGTGTCGTACTCAGAAGGAAAACTAATTATCAGGTCTCTGCTTTTAGTTAGGATTGTGGTTCCAAATACTTTCCTTGAGTTAGAGATGTCCAAGGGAACGTTCTCCCTAAGCATGTTCTATGCAGGTGAAGAAAGGGAAGTGCTAGTGTCTTTACGTGGAATTTCCTATCCTCTCTCAATACATTTTTAACTTATCCTTGTGTGAAGCCTCTGTAGAAAAATAAGAACAGTTGCTATTACAGAATCTCTGGGAGCTTTTCCTGTGTTTGGATGCAGAAGGGAAACTAGGATCGTAGCATGATACAGAACAGGCACTTGAAAAACAAAACAGTAACTGGACTACAGTGTATGACCATTATTTTTGAGTAGCTCGTTCTTGAATTTATGCTAAAGAGTGCAAGAAGGGAAAACAGGTTGAATGTGGTGGGTTTTGTTATTTTTTTTTGTTTTTTTTGAAATATATGGTTATATGCTGAAGGGTAGGAGAAAAAAATTTTGAGTAAGCATGGAGTTTTATGTACAACTAGTATGAAATATGAATATTTGATTCCCTGTCTGTTTAAGCTTGTTATTGTTGCTTCATTGAACTAACACAACATTTTATTAATTCTTCTGTTTGCAATAAAATAGCAGTGTCTGCATTACTCGGTAATGGCATATGTATTTGTCGGCAGCATCTGAAATTAGCAGTGTCACAGGAGACATTTATTTCTCAACTAATCTCTTCTGTTGTTGGTATTAGACATGTTCTAGGAATCAAGCAACAGTCTTTTGTTGGTGTCCAAAAACGTTACTGAAGTGCATGTAGTTGTCTGATTTAGAATTGTAGAATCACAGAATGGTTTGGGTTGGAAGGGACCTTAAAGATCATCCAGTTCCAACCCCTCTGCCGTGGCAGGGACACCTCCCACTAGACCAGGTTCCTCAAAGCCCCACCCAGCCTGGCCTTGAACACCTCCAGGGATGGAAAATCCACAACTTCCACTGGCATTTTGTGATGCCAGTACCATATCTGAAGCACAATTCTGCTGTGTATGTGTATGATGGTCTGAATTTGCAGGTTTGTATGAATAGAAAGGCTTTTTGTGTTGGATAATTTGACAAATGCATGTGATCAGTAAGTATCAGCAGTTTAGTCTTTAATTATATACAGAGGGCCATTTCTGCCTAAAATGTGTGGTACCTGAACATCTTCCAAGGATTTCAAGTTTATCTCTGTTGGAGAAAAAAACCCCAACAGGTAGAAAAAAAGTGAAATTTATGAAGACCGATAAATTTGATCAGTTTTCCTTTTTCATAGGTAAATCTGTTCTTTGGATAGTGCAGATTCTGTCTGTGTTCTGTAAGTGCCATTTTCAGCAGGAATCTCCACTCCAAGAGGTCTCACTTTGTTTGGAAGCTAGGACCCTGCAGTGGAACTAGAGTTGATGTCTCAAACATTCACTAAAGAAGTTCAGTTGGGGTGGAACCTGAGAGATGACTGTTCTGGTGATGCTGGGGTTGCAGGATGCGATCTGAGGGGGGGACCCACGGAGGTGTGTAGGGGGGGCAGTTCCCTGGATGGGTTTGCCCTGCCAAGAGCCCCTGGGGGACAGACCATAGCTTCCACAAGGCATGTGCTGTGAGAGGATGATTCTAGACATACAGTCTGCGCCTGACAGCCCCTTGACCCATTGCCAAGAAGGCTCTGGAAGCACAGACCGTGCATGACAGCAGGTAATTACCATAAGGGCCAAGTGCCTGCCCAGGGCTGCCCATGTAAGGGCACAGATCCAACCCCGGGTGATAGTGTCCCCAGGAGCTGGACATCTGGGCTGGCTGGACACATGCTGGACCCGACACTGGTGAAAACTTTGGGTTTTTTCTGCCTTTCCTCTTCTCCTAACCTAGATGGTTATCAAGGATTGAATATATTGCAATGCTTGTTGATGTGGTGTTTTGCCAATACTGTGATGAGCCTGTAAAGTTTTTTTTTTCTCTGCCAGTGTTGTTAGCACATAAAGTTGTGGTTTGTGAGTTGGAGGATCCCTGGTGTCAGTTCGTTAATCCTGACCTGGGAATTAGCAAACCTGAGTCAGAATTATTCCAGTGAGGGGGCTGCTCTGTCCAGTTCAGAGACTGAGGAAGGTCTTTGCAGGATTCCTGTGGGCACTCGGTAAGCCTTTCAGAGCCATAGGCTATACCCATCCGTGCCTCAGAAGAAGCTATAATTTCTTATTTATTCTGGACAAAAAGCCTCAGGCAGGGCCTTTTATACACTAGTCGTGTATCGTTCCCTTATACAATTGTATTATTATTTCAGCACCATATAGACCAGGTTGTAATGGGTAACACTCAGTTGTGACTCTGCATTAATTGCCTGGCCTCAGTTATTCTTAGAAGAAAAACTTTTAGTCTGTGTCATGTTCAGATAATTTACACATAGACCTTTATTTGTGTATCTAAGGTTCCTGTGGATAAATGCAAACTTTCTCAGAGAACCTGAGAAGCTTGCTTATTTTCAAGTAACTTTTCCTTACAGCTTTTGCTGTTTGTTTGGACACACAAATAAGTGTATTGAACTACTATGAACTGTTAATAGTCAGATTATTTTGTAATCAAATTTTTCAAAGTGGAGCCTGAGAGAGTGGGGTGATGTGGATGAATTAAAGCTCAGTATTTGATGCTGGAGTCTGGTTTTGTTTCTGCCCAAGATATCAGATCTTAGGGAAAAGCAATTTGAAAGCGAATAAATGCCCAACAATCAATAAATGTAAGATCATCATGGAATTTTGAGGGGAAAAAATGTAAATCAATCAAAAAACCTTCTCTTGCAAAATGGTAATCAAATTGATTTTTTGAAAAGCCCTGAAATGAGTACTTGGGGATTGTCCCTATTTAAAAACTGTCATGTGATAGGGAGTTTGAGAATTTCATTTCTATGAAAAATGCTTTAGAGGTTTTCTTATTGCCTTTACAGTAAATTATGTGCTTTCTTTTCCTGTATGCTTTACTGCTGTATAAATCTTCAGAGAAGTTATAAATTTGTTTCATATTGCTGTGTTGCAATGAAACTACTTATTATGTCATAAATAGATTTAATTGCATAATCTAATGGGGGACGGGGGTGTACTGAAGAGGGGGAGGAAACATAAATAGCATTAGAAAGGAACAGAAAAAAGGGAGAGAAAGTTTTGCTGCAAAACGAAAAGCAGTGCAGTACTTAAGAAATGCAGAACCAAATAGTTATTTTGTTTTTCCTTTAACTTAATTGTAAAGGACAATTTACACATAAAGGAAAAAGAGGTCTAATTGACAGAAGACTTTATTACACCTGTGAGAGCTAAAACTTGACCAATGCTTTGTCATTTCTTGTCTCAACTACTACAGTTTTGTTTTCTTTGGAGCTGGCACATGTGCTTTTCATAAGATACTTTGTTTATGACTTAGATTTTCATGAGCCACTTAGGACTCTCTTACAAGGACTGCTGCTCACCTTGCTTCTCTAATGGAAGGAGAAGAAACTATGCAGCACCACTAGAGCTGTATTTTAATTTTAGTTCTTCACAATTTAGGAGATTGACAATCATTAGATTGTTTCTATTTCTGGAGCTGCAAGTCTTGGGAGTGTTTTATGAAGGAAGTTCAGTGATACTGGAACCTGCTCATTCTGGACACAAGATTTCAAGTGTGAACCACCACCTTAGTGATGATGATCTTCAACCACCAGTGCATGGTTACTTCACCAAAATTATATGTTATAAGGAATTACTGAATTATTATTGTAAGTTTAAGATAAAAATAGTGACTTAATTTAATAGGAGAAAATAAGAAGGACTTGTAAAGTATGCTTTTAATTGATAGTTCTCTTGTTATATAAGTTCTGTTACTTTTTAAAAATGTCTTTTCTTCTCTAGATGAATGTTGCAGTTGTCTGAAGCTGCTAAAAAAGTTATAACCCCAAACAATGGAGTAAAGAGGTAACTGAGCCTTATGGAGGAGGGAACAGGGCAGCAGGGGCTTTTAATTTACAAAAAAAAATTGTGGCAAACGAGAATGGAAATTAAATATTAGAGCTGTCAAGTTTGAATGAACATAAATATTGATGTTTCTTTATTTCTATTATGGTTCAGCCTTCCAGGGACATTATTTTGCCTTTCATTAGAAATTGCAAGTAGCAATTATGGTTGTATTTATTATGGGATAAATGAAAATTATTTGGTCCTTGTGGTATGTTAATTTATAGTTGCCATTTATAGCGTATTGTAATTTTCTGTTATTTAAATGTAAGCTTTTAAAATTACTAGGTGCTTTTGCCTCAACTTGTGAATTTTTATTTGAACATGAAGCGTCTTGATGATGCCTAGTTCCTGAAGTATTGTAGTCTTTTTTATTTTTTTATTTTTCCTTTCCTTTTCAAGTGCTTTGATTTTTCTAATGACTTGCCTGCCTTCTCAACATTCTGGCAAGTTGGGATTAATTAAGAAGGCGGGCAAGTTGGGATTAATTAAAAAGGCTTGCCTGTAAAGCAGCAGGGATTTGTATGAGTTTAAAGGTGAAGTCTTGCATATAAAAGCAAAATATTTCTAAACCAGATAGATCTGTATATATGTGTGAGTGTATGCATCTACTTGTCTTTCTATGTATGTGTATACAAATATACTTGAAAATAGAAACTTCTAGACTCTACATGAAGGCCCATATTCAATGCTGTTAGTTCTTTGCAGCTACACGAGTCCTGCAAAGCTTCCTCTGCCTGGTGTTAGTGCCTCTAATCATTGTGCTGCTAAATGAGAGTGGGAAGGAGGAAGAATTTCACCTTCTCCTTATGTGCTCATATTTTAAAACAAAATCACTGCTGCTGTGGTTCTGTGAGCTGTTCTCCCCGATTGCTTATCAGGATCTCTGAGGAATGAGGTAGATTCATATGTCGGGGTAGACATGACATTCAGCTTCAACCAATTACGTCCTTTAATGGATGCCTGGAAGCAGAGCTGATAAAGAGTTCATGAGCTGCAATGTGGATAAAAATAAGGTGGCTGTTAAGAATAGCTGTCTTCAGGACTGGACAGGAGGGCTGAGTATTTTGAGTTGCAATTTAGGCTTGTATACTGCTTTTATCCTACTTTAGTCTACAAGCTACTCTATTCTTCCTTTTCCTCCAGATTTCTGTCTGGTGTTATGGCCAGTGGGTGAAACTGCTGGCTCGTGACATCTCTGCAAAGGGTTCCTCTTTTTTTTTTTCCTCTCCCCCTCTGTTTCTCCAGCCTTACAGAATTACTACACTGTTCCATGTACACTGTTTTAGGGGAAAAGGCATCAGTTGTTTGCAGGGACCTCAAAGCTGTGTGAAAACATAATTCTGTTTTTTAAAATTATTGCAGTAACATAAAGCCTTGGCTACCTACATGTGGCAAAGACAGTTCCCCATTATTGTACTTTGGGACATTTTATATGGAGGGAGTGTTATATGTTTAAAAAAGAAAAATAAACCACCACAAAAAAACCAACAAAAAACAACCCTAAAATTCTGCAAACAACTCTAGCAGAAAAATTTGAGCAGATATTTTTTAAAAGCATGCCTGTCCTGGTTCTGCAGGGATAGGATCCCAGGCCAGCCATGGTGTGCAGGCCATGGGCAGTTTGGAGGCAGGCAGGAGCTGCAGGTGGAAGAGGCACAATGAGGGCAGCTGACCTGAGCTGGGTCTCAGGTGTATCCCATATATGTTTTGCTGAGGATGGGGACTCCACCTGCTCCTTCTCTTCCCTCTCCTTCTGCTTCTTCCCATCCCTGGAGAAGCTTGTTTACCATTCTGCTCCCAAGGATGACTTTCCTGCTTATTATGACCACTGTATACTCACTGAGTTGAGTATAACTTTGTGTACTTTATATTGGCATTAGTATTAGTTTTGCTGTTTCATTAGATCCATTTTAATTTCAACCCATGGGTCTCCTCTTCTTTTCCTGATCCCCCTTCTTGGCTGGGGAGGGGTCATTGGGTGATAGAACAACTGCTGTAGGTTAGCCCCAGATAGAGACTAACGTTTAGACAAGGCCTTAATGACTCTGTATATAGATAAATGAATCTCTAGTGAACTCTTATGACATAGTTACTGAGCCAAAAGAGCTGTTCTCTCCATTTGCTTTTCCTTCTGTCTTCACTGTATGTAGAGAGAGTGTAATATTTTTACCTTGGACTTCATTATGCTAGAATACACTTCTTAACTAGGCTCCTATTTCTTCTAGTCACTGAAATAGTGTTCTCTGTTCATGTTCCAGTTTAATCTTTCCTGTGCTATTTCCTGGATATGGCTTTGTCTGTCTCTTGTGCTGTGATACTATTTCTGCCTGACTGCTTCTGGAAATCCCACATCTGGATCACTGCCTGATCTCTGGAAATCCCACGCTGTGGGATCATTTATCTTTTTTTTTTTTTTTTCCCTGTCTGTATCCCATTGACAGCATATAGTCATTCTGCTGCTGTTTTAATTATGTTATAGTGGACTATTTTAAATTATTCTCATCACTTGTAAGTGTATTATTTTACAGGGTGAATTACTAAATTTAATATCTCTTCTGTTAGGCTTCAACATCACTGAGCTTTTTGCATGGGGTACATTCATCTCTAACACTATGGACAACTTCATGCCATCAGTAAATTGTACTAGCACATTTGTGCCATCATTGTAAAGTGTATTTTAAGGTCAGCTTTTCACTACCTCTGCTATCCAGTGTTTATCTCCATATAGTCTGAGATTTTTTTCCTATGTGCTACCTGTTGGTCCCATTTCTGTCCAGCTTGTTACTTGCATTATGGTTCTCATAATAACTTGGTTCTAGAATTATCTAATTGCACAGCTGCTTATTGAGTCTTCATATAATGGTAATTTTCTTTATAGTTGCTTTATCTAAGATAAAGTGTGTGATGTTAATAAATTTATGAGGCGTTTTATTCTACTTCCCCTCACATCCATATTTTTAGATTAAACTACGAATATAGAATAATGAGAAGTTAGACTAATAGGCTCTATTAATTCTGAGCAATTCTTTCCCTTTTTGCATTAAATTTAAGTACAATATTTGCTAGAATATGACAAATGATATAATTTAATATATTTAATAAACTGCCTACTGCTTAACTTGCAAGTTAATGTCCTGGGTCTTTTGTTTCCTGCTGTTCTTGCATAGAGATTCTTGTCTCTGTTCTGGTAGGACAATAAGTTATTTGAATTTTTTTACTACTAAAATTGTGATATTATCTGATTCTATACATTTATTTGTATGAGCTGTCTGTCTTTTGCAAGATAATACTTTACATCCATCATCCAGAGTGAAAACTATTTTATTTTTTGTTATCTTTTATTTCTGTTGCCTTGTGCTTCCTGATGGTTTTGCCAATTGTTTGCCAAGTTTGTGATATATATACAAGCTCATACAAACACGGGAGCTACCAAATTTTTCTTAAATGAGAACGTTATTTTTAAAAATTTGGACAAGAACTAGTTTTTCTAGGTTTATGGTGTTATACACTAAAGCTCAGATGTCTTGGTTTTATGGTTGATTGCCTTATGTATATATTCCTTAATAAAAAAAGTGAAGTTAAAGGAGGTAATTCTGACAAAGTAACAGATTATAATTGCAGCATCCCAGGATATCTTTTATGATGTAATGGATATTAAGTAATTCAAGGCTTGTTTAGTGTTCTTCATGACATACAGTGATTTTAGCCTCACTTGGAACTTGGGCAGTATTTTAATTCTGACTTGAATTTCAACCTTGTAAAGCAATTTTCGTGTTGGCTGTAAGATAAATAGCACAAGATTCATCTCCATTGCTCCATAAATTTTAGTTAGTTAGAATGGAAAATTAATTGTTCTGAATACTACTAGAAATACACACACTTCATGTTGCTTCCCTATCAATTATCTTAATTATTAATTGCACAAATGAAACTGAAATACTTCATGTGGAGCTGTGAAGTGAACAAACACTAGCTGGCACTTGGAGAGCAAGTTCTAATTGGCAGTAACAAAGAAGTAATATCTACTTTAACAGGTTTATGATCCCGTGACATGTGTTTTCCAAAGTAGTTTATAAAGATGAATTATTTCTGTGCTTGTCAAGTTTATTAAAGGCAACAATTTAATCAGTGTATTTGACTAATCTTCATCTCAGTTTACAGCTGGAGTGCTAATGAGTATGTGCAGCTGCTTTGGCTTTTCTGTGTTGTCCATATGGATACTCAACCCAATACTGGTACATCATGTGTGTCTATAACACTCTTCCATCCTCTCTTGTTCTTTTTTCCCTGCACTATAGAAGTAGTCACTGATGGAAAATTTACATGGAAATATCTAAGACTTCAGGATCGTAGATGCTGGCTTAGAGTGATAATTAGTTATACTTGGTGCTTAAAAAGTAATTATGCAATTTACCCAATATGAGAAGCTTTGGTGCTGTTATATGCTCCAGTAATGGCCCTATCGTTAAGTACCCAGCACCTGCAGCATCTCATTTAGTATCTCTGGTTGATATGTTGTCAAAATAAATATTTGTATTGGAATTGTGTGGTGGAGGAGATTTATAATGAATTACATTATTTTTACCAAAACCCTCCCTGAGCATTAATAATGTTTATACAGGGGAAGGTATGAAAGTGTGGATGTATTCAACAGGACTGTTCACAAATACATGATTTTCATGAACATCACTCTCCTGAAAATGTATGGATGAAAAAAGAAATTTGCAGGATCTACCCACACCTCAATTTTAGATGGTAAACAGTACAGTTTACAAGATGGGTTCTTTTGTGTTTACTCACAACTAATTAAAGCCCCAACAAACCAATCTGCTCTGCAATCCAAAGTACGTGGAAGTGTTTCTGTTCATTTATATTTCAATCTTTATTTCTTATCAAAAGCAAAGAGATAGAGCTTATTACTACAGAAGGAATCCTCCACCCACACTTGTAAGAAGAAAATAAATCAGCCTTGGACAGTTTTTGAAATTTGCTGTTGATGTATTTTACATGCTCATTAACTGTGACACTTAAGATCAGTGGATTAAAGGAACTTTAAAGGGAATGGAAACATAAAAAAATAGAAAAAGTTGTCAGATACAGCAGATAAATCCATTATAAAACCTGTAAGTCTTCTGGGTTTTATGGTTGGTTTTGTTTGTTGGGTTTTTTTTAACTCGTTTGTGAGGTGGAGGTGGTTGTGTGTCATTTAGAGCAGTGAGTACCAGACAGCTTTGTGCATGATGATGACTTCTGAGTGTTTAGTTCCCCAGCAATGTCGTGATGAATCCCAGGATGTCTGTCATCCAGATATTTTCACCTCATTTTTAAAGGGGGGAAACCCCCAAGCAACACAGAGAAGACCAGGATATTACGCTGTTCATCTCTTTGTGAAAGTTCACTGCTTCTACTGGCTATGCTGGAGCCAGGGGATGGCTGTTCCTGGTAGCTGTGAGATGGGAAGTACAGCAGCTGAGTATCCACTGGGGACTTAACATTTTGAGCCTTGACATCATTTTGAATAGAGGGCTCTCTGAAAACTGGAATTATCTGGATTTGTTCTCATCAAATCTCTGATTTGATAAAGTAACCCTTCATGATCAATTTAATGAAACATTAGCAGGAGTGTCCATCTTTGTCTTGAGATGAGAGGCATAGGCTGACTGTACCTTTTTGCTTTAATTAGGAAGAGTGGCTTCCCTTTCTGGACCTTTAGGGGGGATGTGTAGAGCATGCATACTAGCCTTGTTAAGTATTGCCATACTAAGCTGGAATCAACAGCTCTTGCAAAGCTTCCAGCCTGTAAGTGTTCTCTGACATAATCCTGGTGTAAAAACAGCCCCCAAAAGGAAAGA
>VYZX01024646.1:553462-600240 GCA_013401335.1 Brachypteracias leptosomus
CCTTGTATTATAGTTAATTTTATAATTATTTTAATCTTATAATTTTTTAGGAAGGCTTTGGTATTGAACTGAGAAAAGCAAAAACTATGCAGACATAAGTTAGATGAGTCAACATATACTAGATGCTCTATTTGGCAATTCTTTCCATGTTGACCTTTGCACGTTGTGGAGATGGGAACTTTTTGCCCTCTTTGTGCAACTGGGAGTTGTCAATGTTGACCTGAATTATGCCACCCATCCTCTATTAATCTGACTTCTTATTTGATTTGTCTTTGACATTGTTGCTTTTTGGAAAGAAGCCTCCTTCAGGGTGGTTTTTTTTATCTTATGCCTTCACTGTTGATTGTGTGGCTTCCTTGAAATTTGTTTTTTTCTTGACTCTCATGGTAGTGTTCTCTCTTGATTTAAGACTTCCAACTGCTGTTATTTCTCCTTCAGTGTCTTGTTGAATTATTTTCCTTGCCAAGGCTACAAAAATCATTGAAACAACTGCTCTTCATCCTTTTTTAGCCATCATTCTGCACTTGATTGCTTGCCTGCAAACTCTGTCTCTTGCTGCAGATTTTAAAATGTGTTCTTCCAACTCAGCCTGGTTTATTTCTTTAAGTAATCATGTCCGTTCATCTACTGAAGTAATCAAAACAGTTTTAGAAGTGTCTGAAACTTCAAGTATCCAGCAGTTCACTGGGGTTTTTATTTCTTGCAAATCTCTCAAATGGCAATAAGATGATAGTCTTAGTGTATTGTTTTACCTGTATTAATCCAACTCCACACCTTTAAGGTAACAAAGTTAATTTTTATTGCCTTATTAAACTCTTATGAGTGAATCCACGGTTCGAGTCAAAAATCTGCAAGTGGATATAGGAAAAATTAGTCTTTCATGTACTCTTTTTGTTCAAGAGAAAGTCTTCAAGAGCTATATTAACCAATTATACTTTTCACTGAAATTTTAAGCCATATGACCAAAATTATTCTGAGGAGGTTATGTTAACATTATTAAATTTAAAAGTGACTATGGCAAATGAGTTGTGTATTTTGGCTGCCTCAGTAGAATATGCTAATACAGTTTTTCAGTGCTTCCGTGAACAAGCTGTTACTGAATTTTTGAATATCTGAATTTTAACAAATTTCCAAAAGCTTATATGCCTAAAAACCTGTGGTACTATACATCCTAGTGGTTAAAACATTAATTGATTAATTAAACATTAATAAACATCTCAAGAGTATGTCTGCTGAGAACAAGAATGTGACCTAATAGGTTGTATTGAGTACCTACCATTGTAATACATCATAATTTTTGCAGAATATAATGTTTTAACTTCAGGAATATGTTAAAGCATTTCCTGTTTTTTTTGTAGCTGATTCTAAAATAATTACTGTGGTTTTTCTCATAGCTCAAGTTCTGTATCACCATTGGATCATATTCCATATTAAACACAATCATTGATCAATACAAAAGTACTTTCAGAACATGTGATAACATTCAGAATTATTTTAACTTTATTGTATATGGGCTATACTTTGTAGGGAGGATTTGTCTGTAAGCTACATCTGTTCTCAGCATTTTGAGTGTTTTAGTTCGCAATTCTTGTCACAGTTGTTTTTTCTTTATCATATACTCCTGAATGTTCAAGTAAAATTATTTCTGAATTCAACACTGTGATTTATTTTTCTTTCTTTTTTTCTCTAATGAAGCATGTTGGGCAGCTGAGTTATTGCAGTGGTTTAGAATGCTCATGTCAGTGCTGAGCATTTAAAGATCTTTCCAAAACTCTAAAACATGAATGTGGCAAACGTGGAATTAATGTATAATGTTTTAAGATCAATATGTGGGAGAGGACTATGTTCAGCCTTATTCATAAGGGGTATGGCTCAGCATTCTGGTCTTTTCCATCATCAGGGGCTGCTTAAAACCGTTAAAGCTTTTTATACAGCCATGTATGTGAGGTAACCTGTGACCTAACAATATATAGCCGCCCTATTTTCTCATGGAATAACAGGTGACTACTCAGAGCTTCCGTATGGCTTATTCATATATTCCAGTATTTGCTTGTGTCAACACATTAAATGTGTTGCTAAAGAGGGTTCTTGCCTATTTTGAAGCAGGCAGATGTTACTGACCTCGTTTGGGCTGTTACCTTATCTAGTATATACAGCAAATATATCGATCTTTTATGCAGACTAAGCTGCAGTGTGGTGCTGAGGAAATCCAGACCCGGGTGAGTAGCACAGACCTGAATTGCTGTGCCTAGTGTGGAGGAAAAAAAAGGAATATGGGAAAGTACTAGTCCATGCAAATACATAATTACTCTGAAAGCTTACTAAAAACATGTTTCCTGCCCCCTCCCCAGTTATATATTGTCCGTTTAGTAGCTCAAATCTACTTCTGAAGACCGATGCTTTCTGTCTTAAATATTTTTATTTGCAACTTAGCCACTCAGACGAGTCACTTAGACTAAATTTTCTCCCATTTTCTCAGTTGCTACCTAAAGGATCTCTCTTTAAGTTTCTTAAATGTTTATACCACTCTTCTCATTATTCTTTCTGCTATTCATTAGAGAAGAATGTTTAGAACTGTAGCTGAAAAGGGTTGGGAGCCTTCCAGCAGGTTTCTGAAGCTGGACTCTGCCCTGTCTTGCCTGCAAGACCCAATCCTGTATGCCTGTAAATCTGTGCCAGAGGTAGCATGCTCAGGGGATTGCTGGGGATGAAGAGAAGAAAGGGTGACTTTGTGCATGCACGTTGTAAATTTATAGAGAATATATATTGAGGGTGATGTTCTGTAGATTGAAAAGGAGAAGCTCCCTTTTACAAGTAGCTGCCAGACTTGGTCCTCCTCCACACAGTGATCTTAGCCTAAATACGATTCTAAAGTGAGATTTTATTATATGAAGAGTGGAAACGTTCTGCTGTGAATTATTTTTTTGATCCTTAGTATATGATAGAAACAATAATAGAGTATTTGCATCTTCTTTGTAAAAACAGATAACACTTGCAGATTTACACCAAAGTAACTGAGACAAGGACTATGTCCATTTTTGAGCTTAGTTAGATTTTTAGATCTCTTTGAGTTTTTCAGGTAGTAGAGAGTATGCATTGAAATTCAAGAATTATCAGTAAATACTTCCATAAAGCTCACTTACCAACTGAAAGCCTTTTAAAGCATCTCTGTCAGTTTAAATTCCCTAAAAGTATCATATGTAAAATGATATACATGTGCTGTATAATCCTATCCTTAGTAAATGGATTTGCAGCCTAAGAGATTCTATGAATCGGAACACTTGGATCCTTAGGCTGATTCAAGAAAAAGCATTTTAAAATGTAAAGGGATTAAAAACTTGTATTCCCAGTGATTTTGTAAGCAATGATCTAGCTTATTCTCTAACTAAATGCAAAAGCTGACATTAGGCTGGCAATTCCCAAATATCCCGTCTGAAGAAGCTTTCTCAATCTTATATATAGAGATAATTTCTAGACCTTATGTTAAGTAGCTATTTTATTAAGCTAGTTATTTGAGGGGGAGAAAATGAGACAAAATCAAACTGATTTAGAGTGTCTCCCTAGGTCAGGAGATGAACCTAGTCTGCTGTCACTATGGATCTGACTCCAAAGTCCCCAAGGTGGTTTGAGTACTCCTCCATGGTGTGTATAGTGGGGAGTGGACCAGCCTTGGTGCGGCCACCTGCAGCTGAGCAGGTCAGTTCACTTGTGTCACAGCTTGTGTCTGGCTTCCCTCCTGGACAGAGAAATCAAGAGAAAATGAGACCTGCTTCAGTTTTGGTTAGATGGGATGCAGAGATGCAGCAAAATAATTCTCGATAATATTGTGCTTTGTTCTGCCTCTGCTGGCTGGTAGTGTTTTATTCAGCCTGGTCCTTATCTCACACCTATTTCAGGGGAATACACGTGTCAAAGTATAAATACAGGTGCGGATTTTATGAATGGTGGACAAAAGGGAACAAACTTGCAGATGAAAATAAAACTCTTACCACAAATATAATTTATTTACTCAATGTACTTTATTGGCCATAGTACATATAGTCACTGGAATTAAGCTACCATGTGTTTTGATGGACACTTTTTTCCCTTTCATTCTTCCCCTAATTAAGTTATCAAAATAGCTATATTTTAAAATACCAGCTCTTAAACATTTATCGCTTAAAGAAATGAAGGATCTATCAGCTTCCTAATTGTATATTTTGAAGTGCTGTAAAATATGCCTAATTTTGGAGTAATTCCCCTCTTTGAAATTTTCTATGTCTATTTCTCCTTTTTCATAAAGAGTATGCATCCACACAAGTGTTACTTTAGTCTTTTGCAGTTTTGAATAAAAGCTTGTTTGGGGAGTGACTCAGGAAGCCCTCTGTTTCTTTTTGGGCAGATGATAACCCTTCAGCTGCCTTACTGAAAAAGAAGCCATGCTAAATTAGTTTGAATTTTGCTTTAACAATAGGATGTTCCAGTTTAATGACCTACTAATAGTCCTGTGCACAGTGCTCTCCTTGGAGAGTTGAGGTCAGGAGCTACTGGAGCTCAGATTAATGATTTAAGAGCACCTTCTGGTGACTAATCAAAGACAAAAAAAACCCCAACCCGCTTGTTTTGGCTGTGAGGTGCATGTTTAGAAATGTATCCAGAATTATATCCTGAAAACAGATCTGCTATGTTTTGTACAGGAGAATATACTTGGATATTTTACTCTTTTTAGCTTTTCTGCTCTAGAACCACTTCCCCTCCTTTCCATCCCCAGCTCTTAATCTCTTCTGTTGTTTGCAAGCATTGCTGAACAGATGCTTATACCAGATAAGATCTAACAAAAGAGCAGCAATAACCAGAAGCTCTGTCAGGAGCTGAGGTTCAGCTGTGGTCTTAGGTGATGGTGATGTAGCTTTTTTTTCCTGAAACAGCATGGAATGTTCTTTTGTCCATAACTCCACTTGCACCTGTTTAGATTTGTAATGTTTTGGTTCTGGCAAGACCTTGGTTTGGAAACAGTCACATATTGAAAGAAGAGGATGTTGTATTATATAGTACAAAAGTTTGGAAAAGGTTTAAGGTCAATCGAAAGTTTAAGGACAGCTAAGTTTCCTTTCCTGTGACTTGTTGCTGATAATAAGCTTGTGTCGATTCATCCTTGGGATGACTTTCTTTAAAAATGAAATTATTGTTGTACTGATAAACATGGAACTTTAGAGTTTTGAGTTAGAGATAGTAGCACAATTGCCCAATTCTAGTCCACAAACTGAGAACTCCAGAAAAGCAATATTAAGACTTGCTTTTGTTGTTAGGGGCTTCTTTTGATCTGTATTCTAAACTGGTTTTGAAACTTTGCATGAATACTGCTTTCAGACTACGCTGGCAGCGCAGAACTTTTCAAGAAATATTTTAGTTTTCTTTTGTTTAGTAAAAATTAAGAATATTTATTGCAGTTTGTGTCATTTTCTAGGATTTAGAAGATTGATTTTGTTAGTTTGTTGTATCTGCTCACTTATTTTTACCTGTAGTGAAGCTTTCTGAAAAGCAGAACAAAGCATCCAAAACATTTTGAAATAAATTATCTTTACTCCTAATTAAAACCAAACAAAATATGCTTGTTATAATTGCATTATTCATGATGTAGAAAGTACTGCATGTGTCTGTGCATGCCTGTTCTTGGAAATAGTGGACTGAAAGGTACTCAAGGAACTATCTATTACAGCAGGTAAGGTCACGTAGGAAAGGAAATTCTATTTTCTTTAAACAGGATTGAACTCAGTTGTCATCCTTGATTCAATAATAATCATCTTCCTTCAGCTAAATACTTTCCTTTCAGATGTCTATCTCTGTGTAAACCAGTGCACTTCTTTTGAATTTGCTATGTATTCCAGTTCTGTTTAAGCCAATCAAATAAAGCAATAGTTACTGTCTCTTTGATGTGTATTTCAAAGGCCTTTTTTGTAAAATTTCTGTCCATGCCATGGAATTTACTCTGCACTTGACTGTTAGATGACTGTTAGATGACTTGTTGACTGAGGTGACCAGGGCAGGTGAGATTTCTGGTGTTAATACATTGAAAGAAACAATTAAATGACAGTTGAAGCAGTTAAATGCTGACAGGAGTACTGGATGACACGTTTCTAAGTTATATATTAAAATAAAAAGTACCTGTTTTGAATGATTCTCTTCCAGTCTCCAGTTGCTGGGAATTGTGTAAGCTTCTCCCACAGCGTGACCCATGGTGGGTGTGCTGCTGGTACTTCTCCTTTGGCATAGGATTCATGAAATCCAAGAAGGGGCAGCACCAACTCATCCTTCTCATTCTCCCGAACTGTTCAGCTGCGTTGAAGCAATTCTCTGCTCTAGTGCATTTCTCTACCTGAATCATCACTTTCCTCTAAGCCTTAGGGTCAGTGCTTTTCTCTGACCCCATTTGGGAGTGATTGCTCTCCTTCTTGTTTCTTTTCCTCTACTTGTTTCCAGCAGTCTAATTTACTGCCTTTAGACTTCACTCTAGGGCTTCATTGATTCCTGCTGGCTCTCAGGCACTATGCTGTGTATCAGAAGCTCCTTTTTGTGGACAGGTAGAGCTTCTGTTTATACTGTCTTGGTGAAGTTGAGGGGTCCTTGTTTCTAATCTACTGTGCTTTGTGTTTCAACTGAGGGAGAAAAGATCAGTAACCGCTCTGTGAGCTTTTCATAGCAGGATTGAGATCGTCAGTCTCTGAGAGGGGAGTGAGTGCAACCTGTTATCTTAGGAACAATCCTAAGAATGTCTGCTGATAAAGATAGTCCTACAGTTTATCCTCTCACTGGTAAGACAAGACAGGCTGGCTGTGTCCCACATGCCATGCTACATCCCTGTAAGGGTAGCATGAATGGACTAATAACAGCTCTGGTCTTTTAGGTGTGTATCTTGCTGTCATACCCTGTTGAAGGGAAAGCGAGGTGTTCCAGGCAGTGCTCCCCTGCCCTGTATTACCCTTTTGTGGGAGACTCGGGGCAGCAGCCCCTGTGACAATTTCCCATATGTCCTCTTTGTCTGTTTCTAGCTCTAGCTATGTCGTTAGAGCAGCTGGCTGATACTGATCAGAGCCTTGGCAAGCAAGAGAAGAAGGATTATGGAAATCTCAGCAGAAACTTATGGTTTTTTTCATTGAATTGGCAGTATCCTTATCAAGACAGAGTTTGAAAGAACCAAGTTTTCTGTTGTAATTTTACTGCTTAGCAGAAAGAAACTCTGAATCAAAAGTTTTTTGGTTCAATGCCTGTGTGGTGAATAAATTTATGGAGTATTAACACTGAAAAACTTCGGAGCTGTATCTTTTGTGATTATACTAATATGGTACCTAATTTAAATCCTGAGACTGTATAAGACACTAGTGAATGGAATGACACGTGCAGTCTCAGTTGAGCGTTCCCATTAGAACTACAGGAATGCACATCCGTGGATCAGTTTGCAGGATGCGACTTGTTCATTTTCTTGGGTGTGTCTTTTTTTTGGTGTAAAGCTTTAAAAATGTATATGCTGACTTGCAGAGGTTCCCATCAGTTTTGTGTTGTATATTGGTAGTTTTTCACTATTTTGTGATTCATTGCCAAAAAAAAGGGGTAAGAGAGAAAATACTGGAAAAATGAATCTATTACAATTTAAATAGCATGATTGTTTTTTTTGTCTTGTATTCTTTTGTGTTTCTGTGGACAGTAAAAATAGCAACAATACCTTTCCCCAAAACCCAAACAAAATTACTCTGTATGTGGGTAACCAGATTAAGACAGGCTTCAGAAGGCTCTAAGTCTTATATAGCTGTGAAGTTGTTGGAATATTTTGCAATGCCAGCTTTGGAAATGGAAGATCATTCCATTAGCAGGTCTTCTGTTAAGAGTTCAGTAAATGGGAAGTTTTTTAGCTCGGTAAGTGATTGCTATAATATACAGTGCTCTGTGTGCCCCTGTCTTCTGACACTTCTCATCCATATCTGCAAGTTGTGCTTGGTGTTTTATTTCTATTGAGAGCCTATGAGCTCAGAGCTAAAATTGCTAACAAGTTTTATTTGTAATTTTAAACTTCACTATTTTATTAATTCTGGAGGTTTTGCATTTAAATAAAAGAAATTACAGGCTAAAGATATCCCCCTCCTTCTAGGAACCCCAGACTCTCCTCTGCCGATGTGTGAAATGTTTGATCCTGTGAAACTGGCAGCTGGAATAGTTAGAACTCAAAATTTCATAGCTTTCCCTTTCTGATACATCTTCACCCACTTCTAGAGGGAATACAGAAGTTGCTATCAGCATTATGACTTACCCATGAATTGAAGTCAAGCAGAAAATATGAATGAAATGACACCTGCCACAAATGATGTGTTCTAAGATGATGCTTTTTATTACTATTAGAAATCTTTCATATCACCAAACACAAATGCCTTGTAATACCCCAGAGACATGAATGTCGTTATTCCAACTCTTTATGGGATGTGCTTTGTATTTAGGGCAAATGAGTAATGTCATGATAATCTCTATAGCCACAAAAGTCAGAAAGTAAGTGATTATCTGTATAATTATCTAAAAGATAGTACTTGAAACCTAGTCAGCAACCAGTCCTTTGAATTTATGAATCAATTAAGTTTTTAAAAGAACTATTATCTCTTCTTATCTTGACATTTATACTGTCTGAGGTTGTATTCAGGGACTGGGAGCCTCTTGTGAAGCAGCATGTGTGCTGATGGGAGGTGGAAGAGAGGAAGGAGGAGTTGCTGTTTAGATATATAAAAATAAAATGAGGATGCTGAATTAAAGTGAAAACCAAACTAATATAAAATGAAACAAATTTCCATTACTATAATCGTAGGGATGCTAAGAGATACTTGATGTCTTTGTTTTTGTTTTTCTTTGGAGAGTGTGTGTGTCAAAGTTCACTGCATTTGGATAATTTCACCTTTATTATAGGTAGTGGGAGCTGGTGTTCGCAGCCTTATGGTAGGAGATTGTTTACTGCCGGGACAACTCTGTCCTTAAGAAAACACAAAACTTCATCTTTAGGTATCAAATCTAAATGACCTAAAGGTAGAAATAGCTGCTTCTTGATGAGCACAGGTGTTTATTAGAAACTTGTCTTATGAGAAAGTCAGGAGTAGGTGACACACTGGATTTAGGGCATTTGGCTGTTACCTCAGGAAGCTTAAGTTAAAACCCTGAACTAGGTCGCAAACGAAAATGAGATTTATAGTGATGTACAGTGAAAAATTGTCACAGTGCATTACTTTTTTGCTAAGTACCCCTGCATTGCCTGTGTGCCTTGTGCCCCATATTTTAAGATAGTGTTGCAAGTTTGATTAATTATAGAAGTCTTATAAAATATATATGACTCAGTATATAAATATATACATACAATGTGTCTGAAGTATATACAAATACATTAAAAATTGTTAAGTAACTTTATCCTTCACTCATGTTAATCTTGTGATTAAATCCAACCTGCAGACAATCTTACTTTAATGTAAAACCCACTTGGATTGAAATCTATTTTAGGCAGCAGTATGATGTGAAAGATGTTAACAAAATAATGTAAATAATATGTTAGAAAAACAACACTTAACCATGTTACTTTTGGAACTGGAGGGGGCTGCCTTCTAGAAAATAGAGCCTAGAGAAAAGAGCTCTGGAAATTAAAGAAACCTAAACTTCTGTTTTTTTTTTTATTTTTTAAAAAAACCCACTAGGAGTAACATAAGGATAAGATATTACTTTGGGGTAATATTAAAGTAACATAATCTCTTCAGGTACAGGACTTTTCTAAAGGAAATACTAAAAATATTAATGTGGTAGGATAAAAATAAGTAATAGGACCACTTCAGCCTGGCAGAGTGTGATGGAGTGTTTTGGTTGTGGGCTTTATTTTTTTTTTGCTTCTGTTATTTTTCCGCGTTATTCTGCCAGTTTATCCATTGGCAACATTTGGCCATAAAAATAACTCTTGGCTAAAATGAACATTGTAAAATGTTAGGGCATTTCATGCTTCCTGGCTGATTCTTCTGTAATTCTTGTTTGCTTCTAGTAGTAGCTGTCTGGATGGATACATGAGAAAACTTTGGGACTGCTGTTACTGTTTTCTGAATAAAGATTGAATAGTCAGAATTGTAAATATGTCAAACCTGACTCTTTCTGTGAAAATGAGTAGCCATGACTTGAAACAGTAAGTGCTAGAAGCTGTCAGTGACTTGGGTAGATGGTCTGCCTTACTCAACATAGGAATTATTTTTATAAAGCTTTTTAACCTTTTGGATTTTTTTTATCTAAAGTAGCGTTATCAGCCATAATGACATGAAATAGTGATACAGGGAAATATATGATCTCTTTTGTTTGTATGAAATGCCAACTTATTTTCTATCAAGTCTTTATTAAGCATAGGGCTATTTGTAGGCAGAATTTTCGATGACATCTATGAACCAGCCAGGGCTGCTTCTAATGGAGTAGACTTTGTCCAACCATGATATTAAAATAGGAAATATCAAATGTATGTATTATTCCAGATAAGAGAGATGAAGCTACGTTTCTTGAAGTTTTTTTTCCGGGTCAGTGGAGGATCTTGTGCTATTTGCAGTATCTTTTAAAAGGCAGTGATTTCTGAGTTGAGATGGAGAGGACCACTGCCACCTGGAAAATATTGGCAAGATTTGAACTGTTAATTGGTGTAGCAATTCTGTACAAAATACACAGTTCACTGTAGAACTCTATAGATTGACTTAACTCCGCTCAATTAGAAACTTTCTGTAAATGTTACATGTAAATCCATCTGTGTAAAACTAGATGGCATAAAAACTTTCTTAGTTGCTGATAACTCCTAAATGACTGGGGGTGATAGAGTATTTAGTAGTTTGGATTTCTTAGAATGTAGCATGACAGCCCTTCTCCCTCTCCTCCAAATGCAAAGGTTTGCATTTAGAAAGTATTTTCTGATTTCAGGTTAAACCTCAGGAAAACAGGTCAACCATTTTTCAGTAAAATACGTGCTCTTGGGTACCTGTGAACAATTAAGCTGTAAGTGCTAAGAATCTGGTTTTGTTCATCTCACAGATACAGAATTGGGTGCTTTTGAAGTCGTATTTAAAAAAACCCAAGTTGTTTCCTGATGGATATCTACTACTTATATTAGAGGAGTAATAGTGGCACAAGGAGAGCTATGGGTCAGGAGCAGATTTTCTGAAGATAGTCCAAGTAATTTGCTAAAAATCTTTATGTGGTTTTCTTCTTGTTACATTATGTGAATATCACTATTCAAAGAGACTAGGAATCCACTGAAGGGTAATAATGCATTTAATGACAGATTTCTGAGTGCTGATCTATTTTTCCTTGCTGCCTCTCTCTTCAGTCAGGTTCCTAAAGTGTTTGTCATGCTGGCTGCACTCTGCTATTCTCCCTCTCTCCCTCATACTCTATTAGTGTCTTGGCAGACCAGATGCTGTTAGGCTTTGCTGTCTGATTTTTCTTTCTTTCTTTCTTTCTTTTTTTTTTTAAGATTTGAGCCCCCTAAAAAAATTGCTTCTCTTCTTGGAGACTTTCTGTTATTTCAAAATCTGGGTTCATTTATGTAGTTCTAGAAATAAACGAATACACCATTTTCTCCACTGGTATTGAGTATTTCTTTGTCAGATTCAAAGGAATCAGCATTTGGATTTTCTTCTTTTAGATAGTTATGGCTTATACTTGCATATTTTAAAGATTATATGTATGTACTCTGAAGAACAGTCTGAAGATTGAGGCCATCCTGACTTTTTCATGACCCATGCTATGAAGCTACACATTCAGTAGTGTTATTTGCTCTATTTATGTATCAAGCTGTTAAATGAAAATAGTCCAATCATTTCTGCAGTGAGAGAAATTACTGTGCCTGTTCTTCACCTCATCTCTTGGCTTCTCTTCATCCAAAATTCTATTATTCATTTTGTTCAAAAAAACTCCCTTAAAATAGAGCATTTTGACTTTTGCTGTTGCTAGAAACTAATGGGAAAGTTTCTCTACAAGCAGAAAAAGTAGAAAGTACTTTTCTATATGCGTGGCAATATTTTTTTTTCTTGAACTTAATATTAGAACTGTGAGGAAGAGGAGAACTTTGCACCTTTAATTGACAGTGCTGTTGTGCATCAACTGCCTAGTTCTAACCAATGCAGAAAATGGCACCATGTTGTAATTGGTTGTGTGACTTGCACTATAATATGCAAAGTTAATGCAACTGTCAAAATAGGGACATTCTACATATCTGCACTTGAGTTTCATTTTTGTTAGTACTGACTTTGTTAGTCATTTGTAAGGTGAAGGAAGAATGAACATGAATAATTCAAAAACTGTTGACATAGCTGAGTAATAGAAAAATGGATGTTATGGAAAATGTAGGAGTCTTTTAAAAGAGCTTGGATAAATATACACAAGTGCAATTTCATCTTTTGTTGTGGAATTCATTGATTTTTAAGTAGGATTTCTCACTATGCAGTGTGGCCAGGAGTTGCTATCTTTTAAGTGAATGCTTATATCATAGAAACAAAAATAGATTTTCCTACTGAGATAGTGATTATAAATGAAACTTTCCATGCAGCAAGTTCCAGATCATGCAAGCTGCATTGATTCCATATAATACTGCCTGAAAAAAATCGTAGTGATGGAATTGAATTCAGATTTCTACACGTCAGTAGGCGTAATTAACCCCAGTAAGATGAACTAGAATAATACCATTTAGTTCATTCTTTGGAGTAAGTTAACAGTCACAGGGAATTGCAGGTTATATGCAAATCAGCATGCATAAAGGAAGTTATTCTGCTAGTTACACTTGGGAGAACTGGCTAGATTGAAGACATTAAATAAAAATTCTCTGGTTACTGTGCTGGTCAGACTACAAATGGAGTAGCAGGTGCCATTTTGAGATGGAGATGAACTGGAGAAGTTCTAGAGAATGGAATTCTGGAAAATGGCACATGAGGAATGCTGGATTAATTTGCTGAATTCAGAGGAGAAAAGCCTGAAGGTAGATGTTTGTTAAAGGCAAGCAGAAGGGAAGGGAATTGCCTGTTTTCCAGGTCTGCTCTGAGTAGGACAGGAAGTACCATGCTTAAGTTGAAGTAAGAAAAAAATTCAGTTAGACATTTCGGAAAATTTTCAAACAGGAAGGATGTCAGTATTGAAATAGAATCTGCTAAGAAGATTGGAGACTTCTATCATTGGAATTATTAAGAAAGATGAGACAACTGTGAAGAAAGATTCAGTATGGTTGATCCAGCATTGAGGTAGGTGTTGGGGTGTGTTGTAACTGGATGGCAATTTAGGTTTTCTTCTTGGGGGAAAAGTCAAATATCACCTAACATTGTGAGGAGGTAGAAGAAAATCCTTAGATAGTCTCATACAGTATTTCCATTTTAATTTTAATTTACAATTTTGGCTAATCACAAGTGGAGTCCCCCAGGGTCAGTTCTGGGGCTGGTCTTCATTGCTGACCTGGATGAAGGGATTGAGTGCTCCCTTGGTAAATTTGGAGGTGACATGAAATTAAGTGGGAGTGTTGATCTGCTTGAGGGTAGGAAGGCTCTGCAGAGGATTTGGACAGGCTGGAGCGATGGGCTGAGGTCTTGTTAAACCTCATACAGTTGACCAAGTGCTAGGTCCTGCACTTTGATCACAACAACCCCAGGCAACGCTACAGGCTTGGGGAAGAGTGTCTGGAGAGCTGCCTGGTGGAAAAGGACCTGGGAGTGCTGGTGGACAGCCGGCTGAACGTGAGCCAGCAGTGTGCCCAGGTGGCCAAGAAGGCCAAGGGCATCCTGGCCTATATCAGAAGTGGTGTAACCAGCAGGAGAATGGAGGTGATTGTGCCCCTGTACTCAGCACTTGTGAGACTGCACCTTGAGCACTGGGTCCAGTTTTGGGCACCACAGCATAAGGAGGACATTGAGGTGCTGGAGCAGATGCAGAGAAGGGCAACGCAGCTGGTGAGAGGTCTGGAGAATGTCTCTTATGCGGGGTGCCTGAGGGAACTGGAACTGTTTAGCTTGGAGAAGAGGAGGCTTAGAGGAGACCTCATTGCTCTCTACAACTACCTAAAAGGAGGTTGTAGTGAGGCTGGTGTTGATCTCTTCTCCCAAGTAACTAATGACAGGACAAGAGGTAATGGCCTCAAGTTGCACCAGGGGAGGTTTAGATTAGACATTAGGAAGAAGCTCTTTACTGAAAGAGTGGTCAGGCACTGGACCAGGCTGCCCAGGGAAGTGGTGGAGTCACCATCCCTGGAGGTATTCAAAAGACGAGTAGACGTGGTGCTTCAAGACATGGTCTAGGGTTCAGGGAGATGTTGGACAAAGGTTGGACTTGATGATCCTAGAGGTCCTTTCCAACCTAAATGATTCTATGATTCTGTAATAGAACAGATATTGAGATTACCTTTAGTGTTATTGTATTACTTGTATTTTCTGCATCTCATTTGTCTACCAAGTCTTCCTAAGACTGTGCTCACATTGGCTTATTTCTAGTCATTTTATATATTCCCCGTGAGACTTAAGTGTCTCAGTCACATGTTGAGACACCCTATTCTAACTGTCCTGCCATGGTCTATGTTCTGTGAATTTATATAATATTGCGTAACTTAAGGCAGGGAACAGTTTTTTTTCTTTTGAAACTTTTGTGTAAGTAAAAATACATTGCTTACACGAGATGCCATGTGAGTTTGTGCTTTGAAAGGAACATCTAGGCAGTATCCTTTCAGCGGTTTTGGGCAGCGTTACAAAAATGTGCTGTAGAATAACAGCCTTTCTCAGAAACAGCAAATGAAGAAACAGAACACCTGTTGAAGTGAAATCTTAAATTAATGTTTTGCATCTATCAAAGCTCTTATATCCCTACTAACTTTATTTAAGAAAAAAACAAAACCAAAACCAAAGTCAACAATAACAATCCCCCAAACCAAACACAAAAAAATAGATTTCTGCCATATATGAGTGTTAAGCTTCTTGAAATACAGAATATATTCTTATGGCGAAAAAAATGTTGTATTGTAGTCTTCATCTTACATTTCTGGGATTTTTAATTGTTTTGGAGCCTGGTTTTGTTTAAAATAAGTTAAAGCAAGGAACTGTGTATGTGAATTAAGCAGGAGGGACATTTTACCAAAGAAACTGTTACTTTGTCAATGGGGTCTATTTAAGAACACATCTTTCATGTGTTGGCATGTGAAAAGATCTTGTGAATGTCACTTTCTAAATATACATAATTTCATTAATGTGAAGCAGTATGTAACAAGTATAGGAATGTGATGGCATATGGAGATACTTTCTTAATGTATTAAATATTTATTCCTCTTGATTAGTCACTGAAGAAAAATTAGAACCACAATATGTGCAGTATATTCTATTTTAATACACGTTGTGGAAAAAAATGTAGCCAAGAGCAAGGGTCTACAATAAATGCAAAAAATGCATGAAAATAAAATACAAATTCTTAGGACTTTTGTCAGGTGCTGGTCAATGCTTTATGCTTGGAAGATAAAAGTCTGCCTTCTTGTGGGTTCTTCAGAACATGCTGTTTTTCAGAGTGTCCTTGGAAAAAAAAAATTTAAAAGCCTTCTTAGACTATCACTTAATTTTGGTATGAGAAATGGCCTCTTGATTGCATCTGTATTTCTTTCTGATATCACAGTCCTCACTGATTCTAGTTTGTCCTGGAAGATGGTCTGAAGTTTTTTTCCTTCTTTCTTAATTTATTGAGCTGATTTCTTTTGGGAGATGTGAAGGGCCTCTTTCACTGCTGTAAAGGTTAGGCACAAGTCTGCAAGCTAGAAAGATTGCTCCTACTTGTATTTATGAAGGATTTGATCTTACAACTTCAAAGCACAGTTATTGATTTTTATTTTTTTTTATTAAAACAATTTTTTAGAAGAGATGAAAAGGAGATGGAGCAAGATTTTGCAACAATGGAAAGAAGAGTCCTTGGCTGACAGTAGAAATACTGATATTGAGATGAAACCATATAGCAAAATATGCTCTAAATCCTATATTCGGATATATCTGAAGCAGAAATTACAAACTGATCCAGCTTTTCATAAAATTCTGAATAGAAATGTGGCACTAAGTAATATAGAGAGAACCTCTCCATAACCCTTTCTTTAATTTAACAGTGAATATCTGTAATAGGAATTTGCCTTATGCTTTGTTTCTCCCAATATTACCTGGATTATAAATCAGACCTCTGTCCATCTACCAGCAGTTTTGTGGATCTTCATGTTCCGCTGGTGACACAAAACACCCGATGACTTCTCTGGTTTAAATTAGTGCCCCTTTCTGAAAGATCTGATGATACTGTTCTTTTATAAGAAGATACAGGAGCTGACAGGACTGCATTTTTCATAGATCTATAAATATTACAGCCAGGAAGGGCCATTTTAATAACCTGCTCTGACTTCTTATATATTGCAGGCCATAGATTTCATCTGACTACTCCTTCCTTTTAGACCAATAATTTCTGACTGAAATAGAACATACTTTCCTCTTTTCTTGAAATGCATCAGTCTTGATTTCAAGTTCCTGCAGTGGTAAATATAAACGTTACCATTGTGAATTCTAATTTGCCATTATTTTCTAACAGTGATAATGTTTCAGGAGAATATAGATTTTCCTTTGTTTCATGTTCTGGTTGCCCTGTGTTGATTTCAGCCTTTAGCCCTTGCATTTCTGGTGTGTGTCTGCCTGCTATGTGAAGAACCTATAGTGCCATGTATCTTTCATGTAAGCTGTTAGTGACTGATTAGCTTGGTGAGCAGCTAATCTGTCACTGGTGCTTCTGAATGTCTTCAACTCTGCTCTGCAGCATCCTGGCGTCTTTCTGTAATTTTGGTAGATCTGTTTTATATACAGAGAAGGGAAATGTTCTCTTGGCATGCACATCTAATTCTTTAGAGGTATTGATTATAACCTTGCCAACTAAAAAATACTTTGTTTATGAAAGCTGGCATGCAGTTTAAGATGGCAGTAGACAACATCAGCTGCTCCCCTCTGCATTCTGTTAGATGCTGGAGTGTAGGTGTGATAAACCTGTGGTGCTAGAGCAGGACACACAACTTGTTCTGGTTGTCCCCTCATCCCTGCAGCTTTCTCAGCAGTGAGCAGGGTGCAGCATGTCCTTGTTGTCATCATCCTGGCTATTCCACTGCTGTGACTAAAGAGCGTGTGTACATGTTGGCTCATCTGGATTTTGATTGACAGGATTGCTGTCTGAGAGCAAAACTATGTCTATATAACTAGTATATATAACCATAGCACTACATGGTAGAGAATATTGCCCTTGATTTGGGAAGAGGGCAAGTGAAAGTTGTACTGCTTATCTATGTGTTACTTAGGGGATTTGATAATGCTTGGAAAGAAAAATTATGCAGAAATTTTCTTGGTATGGCTCAAACTTAAAGTAATACTCCTCTGGCTTGCTGTGCATTTATTTTAAATACAACAGCCCCTTTATCTTGCCGTATCCCACAACCGTTATTACAGAGCAATGTCATGCTCTTTATACTTTACTTTTTTCAGCAAAATGCAATAGCTCCTTCAAAGGCTATCTGCTCTTCTGAAAGAAGCTATTTATCAAAAAATTATCAGCCTAGGTGAAAAGGGAAATTGTTTGCACTTTACTAGTGCCAAAGGGCTGATCTAATAAAAGCAACTCTTGTAAGTCACCTCCATTGCATTATACAGCTACTAAGAAGGCAATGGTCATGACTGCAAATGAGTACTTAAGATATTTCATACTTCTTGCAGCAAAATAAATGTTCTGTGGCTTCCTATATAACACTTTACATCTGTTTATAAACCATATGACAGTACTAAAATGATTTTGATTGGAATTTTATACATCACTGCCCTTAAAAAAAAACCCCTACAAAAAATACTTCAATCTAGTACACACTCACACATGGGATCTGCTGCTGTGATCAGCTTTACAAAGGTTCTGCTGGGGGCCAAGCATCAATATTAGCTTGATTTCAGAATCAGTGATGTGACACTTAGACTGCTAAGTTATAAGTAGATATTATGTTCAGCATTGTCCCAACAGTGTGATATGTAAAAAAGCCAGACATAACCCTGAAAATAACTATTTCTCATATCTATAAACATGAAGGTATACCTTTAGGTAAAGTGTTTCTCAACAAAAAAGAAGTACTGTAAACTTAAACTGCATAGGTCTTTTGATTTCTTCAAGCACAAGTTTTCTGTGGCTGGGCAGTGACTCTTGCCTGGCAGGACCATGGTTAGTCTTTCTCTGTGGCCATCAGAGAGAGGCCAAGACAAGTAGGACAAGGGGAAATAGCCACAAGTTGCATTGAGAGAAGTTTAGATTTTATATTAGAAAGAATTTCTTTACTGAAAGGGTTATCAGGCATTGGAATGGGTTGCCCAGGGCAGTGGTGGAGTCCTCAACCCTGGAGCTATTTAAAAGATGTATAGACATGTGCTTAGGGATATGATTTAGTCAAGGGCTTGTCAGTGTTTGGTTAAATGATTGTACTTGATGATCTTAAAGGTCTTTTCCAGTCTAGACAATTCTGTGGTCTCTGTAGCTTCTTCAGGATGTGGCATGGGAGGAGTGGGATTTGCCAGCCGAGCCTCATCAGTCATTGCTTTGCTCATTAACTGCACCAGTATTTGCACAGTGCTTACTGGGAACCATTGCTTCTGGGGAGCAGTGTACTGGAGCGTTCAGACCAGCCCAATGTGTTGGGTTTTCTTAGGGAAATTTTCTCTCAGCTGTCAGCTGACTGAAGTATATTGTTGTTTTTCTTAATATCTTTTTTTCTCCTGCTCTGTTGCTCATGTTACCAGCTGTTTATCTGTTTTCCTTCTTTTTATTTAGAAACATGAAATATGTTACTGCTTTTATGCCATAAAACTATTTTGAAGTACAGCGATTTGGACAGCTTGCCATATTAGAGAGCTTTGTCCTATTTCATCGAAAGGAAAGTGTGGATAGAAAAATCTTCATTCAAACCACTAGTGATTTGTAAAGAGTGGCTCTCGGTGTGCCTAGCCAGCTGAAACTAGTTATTACAGGACATGGGAAGGAATTTTGTTTAAAAACCTAAGAGTTGGCACAGACCTTGTCTCAAATTCTTCTTTCTTGCTCTGTTGTTTTTATTTCCTTTCCACATATTTGTAGTTTTAGGTTTGGAATTACAAACCTTTGTTAGTGAGTATACAATTACTATTTAATATGAGGGCAAATGTAAATAATTTGTGGTGGATGTGGTAGTGAGTATTTTTAAATTAGTGTATACAGCTTCAAGGATAGTAGGATAGCAGATATTGAATTCCTGTTCAGCTAGACTCCTGGTGAGAAAATTTAGCTGTGACTTGCTCAGCTTGTTCGGCATTGCTTCTGGACTTAGGTCTTCTATATTGATTTCTTAAAAAAACCTGAAACAAACCAGGAAAAACTCAGCTGCTGCCTTTTTCTTACTCAGTGATACTTGTTCTTTCATCTTTTCACGCTATAGTGAAAGAAATGAGCATTTCTGAGTGTGTATTTATTTTTGTTATCATTATTGTAACATTTTAAAGAGTAGAATGGTCAGTTTTCCCAGTGGAGTAAGGCCACCAGAGGTGTGTGTTAAAGCCTTAACTATAGAACATAATCACAAAGGATGTAGAAAATGGGGTAAATAATGAGATTACAGTGTGCTGAAGATACTAAGCACTTACAGAAAGCTTTTATGGTAATAGATTATTGAATTTCATCTGCTATTTTATCACACTGTATAGATTAATGTGAAGTAATATATATGAACAGAGGAAAAAGGTTCTATTTCTACGTTAAATGAATTTCTATATGTAATGAATCTTGAACTATCTATTATTACTCAGAAAAATTATAGCAGCTAGTTGTGTTTAAAATGTCAGCATAGTAGTTAAAAGAGCAAATAATGTTAGCATGGGAAAGGAGAACAAAGTGGAAATCATTTTTAGCTACTGTACAGATTCACAGTTCACTTGCGTCTTGATACACTCTGTGATTCATCTCAGAAGGGGTACAGGGTAATAGAAAACATCTATTAAATACCATCAGTGGGCATGATCAAAAGTGTTCATTCTGTATGAGAAACAATTAATTGAAGGATTTCTTGAGTTGGAAAAGGGACAATGGAGGGGAGGGAGGGAAACAACACAGATCACTATATTTTTGAGTGGGATAAAGCATGTGAACTGTTCATCTCATCGAATACCAGACCTAAAGATGTCAGGTGAAATTGCCAAGAAATAGACTCAGAACAAAACCAGTTGAGGTGTCTTCATATACATGTGAAAACCATTCCTGCAGGATATTTTAGATGGTGCAGGTTTACACGGACAAATTCTTAGGAGAAACATTAACCTGAAACCAATACAAAGGCACAACCTCTGAGTGTCTTGGGGCTGCAAGTCATTGTAGGTGGTGTGGAGAGTATCTGCAGGGATTTGAATTCTTTCCAGGTATCTACTGTGGGCTACTGTCAGAGGCAGAGTATGAGGCTGCATTGGCATTTCGATCTGACCTTTTGCAGCTGTCATATGAATTTTATTTAGTTTCTGCCCAGTTCAGTGTTGTTCTCCTTTCCCATGTCTCATTACTGACCAGGAATAAGAGTGAGATAGGCTGGGAAATATGCTTATTTAAATTCATAATTTATGCCTTAATTTGTATTGATCTAGAACAACTTTTTCACTGCTGCTGTGGTCTAAGTTCAGAAATAAAATGTAAAGCAATGGCAGAAAAACCAAGCAAACAACCAAAATGCTCTTAAACTAACCCACCTTTATATTGGCTTGGATCTGTTTCATTTGAAGGATAATTTGAATTACATGTAATATTTGCTTGCTACTGAACTAGAACAATTAGAAGTCTTTTTATTGCTTAGGGAAAGAAAGCAAATCAATGGTACAGAATAATTAGAATTCTGATTTTTATAAGCAAAAATAGTGTGACAAGAAATAAACTTAACTCTCTCCCCTCTCCCAGTTTTCTTTGCATCCAGAAAGAATCTATTGTCATGTTGATGATGTGTGTTCTTTTGTGTTGTCTCTGATTTTATTACAGCTCTGTTTTTTTTTTTGTCTTGTAGGTTAACAGAACCTTCTGGATATTTAACAGATGGACCAATAAATTATAAATATAAAACTAAATGTACATGGTTAATTGAAGGATAGTAAGTATTTATTTTCATAGCTTAAATCTAACGGTTTGGTACCATGTATTCTAGAGATCTAAGGAACTCCTCGTGTAGAAACTGCATCTGGATACAATATAAACAGTTTTGTGGAGGTTTTTTGTTGTTGTTGTTACTTTTAATAAAATGTTACAAAGATTAAAAAAAAAACAAACTTGAAGTGGGATTTCCAGGATTGCTCAGTTGGCCAAATTTCATTTTCATTCAAATTGCTGGCAAAAGTTAGGCTGACATTGGAATTTGGCCAGTGCTGAGAGCTCTCAAAATGCTATGGGAAATTTATTGTCTGTTTGAATACCTTTATATAAGCTCCAAATGTGGTTACAGAATTCTTTTTATTTCACTCGTTAACTTACTCTCCAGTGATAAATCAGGGATGGCTGCAAGTACAGAATACTTCCAGTCTAATGATAATTATTCAGTTACATGTTGCTCAAAAGTTAGTAGTACTATAAAGTATTTTCTTTTGCATTCTAGTTTTCCTCATGTATTTAATTTTAAAATCATGTTGACTCCCAGTTTATACAGTTTAGATGTCTCTTGTCTGTTGCTAATTTTTCAGTTCGTGCAGCACAGAAACACACAGACATGCACAAAAGTACTGAGATGTGCACTAGAATGGCTGACACTTAAAGGCACAGATCTGTTACGTTTGCATGGGACATTTTTCCATTAGGTTATGGGTCAGGATTTTGCTGAAGAACTTATTTAGGTCTGAGTTCTACTAATGTTCTAGAAGAACATTACCTGCTTCTGTATTTCTGTGTTGTTAGAGCAGACATTGGAGGTTGAGATTATATCATTGCAGTTCAGAAATGATCTATCTGATTTAATTTTGGTCTGTTTGTATATAGCTAGTAACTTAAACACACAGCAATGAAGTTACAGGGAGTTTGAAGAATCATTGCAGTAGATGCTTCAGTATCTAGGTGACTAGGCTACAGCTGAGCATCTTTTTGACATAGCTTCAGTTCTCTTTTTACCTGAGCAAGCTCAGGAATGTTTTACTGCCCTGCACTATGCTGAAGTGGAAACATGCCCCAGGACTGTTTGCCAACACTGCTTTGAAGTTGTTCCTCACTCTCTTCCTCCTTTTTGCAGGAGGTGGTAGAATGGGTAGCTGGAGGAAACAATATGCTGCACAGTATGTGGTAGAGAAACACAACCCAGTAACATAGTGCACAGTGTCAACACACAAGAAAGTCACATATGTATAAAATACGTATCTCTCAAAAAATGAACAAAGCTCTCTCCAAATGATCTCTCACAAAAAAAAAAAAGCAGCATATGTTTTCCAAACTGGCAAACTGCACTCCAGCTTGTCAGTAGGGGGGAAAAAATAAAATGAAATAGAAGAAAATAGTCAGTATGTTGAATGGAATATGTTTAGGAGTCTTCTAATTTTGTCATATGGAAAACTCCCCTCAGAAATCTTCCAGTCTCCTCTGGATCTCTACTGAAAACTGATGAAATGTGATCCCAGGTGTCAGGTGGGAGGGAGGGAAGAGGAAAAAAGAATCTTGCACTAATACTGCTTGCTATTTTAAATTTGTGTTTTAAGAATTTCATTTTTAATAACAGGTATAATACTGGAAAGACTATATGTAGGTGAATTTTTTTTTTTCTTGAAAAACTCTTTAAAATTTATAGTCCTGACAATGTAAAGGTAGTATATTAAAATTGAATATTTTAATTGCTCTCAATTTGTGTTCTGAATACTGATAAAACTTTGAACTTAAGTCTTGTAGACTTAAGTTAGGAATTACTAGACTTGGACTGAAGGTGTTATTTTTAAAGTTTCTTAAGATAAAGTGAAATATTTGCTTGCCCTGAATTTTGTTGTTTAACTCTTTGAAATGTTGTTAATACTCAGTGTCTTAATGGAGTTATCCTGGCATGATCCATTTTGCTGTTGATTCTTTATCTTTTGAGCTCAATACTTCTGTAAATAATGTTTTACATCAATGTTTATTCTTTTCTTTTTTTTTTCCTCTTTCAGCCCAAATGCAATACTAAGATTAAGATTTAATCACTTTGCCACAGAATGTAGTTGGGATCATATGTATGTATATGATGGAGATTCAATATATGCACCTTTAATAGCTGTATTTAGGTGAGTGTATATATTAGCTTTTTAATCAGAGACTTTTTTCAGTTTGCAGGGGAGGGTGGGGGATAACATTAGAGGCTTTATTTGTTAAATAGGTTGTTTTCTTCCATTAATATCATGGGAGCATGTATGTAAACTTATATTAGAATAAATTTCAAGTTGCTACGTTTTTGGTTGGGTGACCATAGCATAAATCCATTATGTGACTTGTACTTATTGCTGACCTTGCATGGAGGGCAAGGTATCCTCACAGTCAAGCTTAAGAAGTGCAGCTTGGATGNTCTTTAGCCTGGAGAAAAGGAGACTGAGGGGTGACCTCATTAATGTCTATAAATATGTAAAGGGCAAGTGTCAGGAGGACAGAGCCAGGCTCTTCTCAGTGACATCCTGTGATAGGACAAGGGGCAATGGGTACAAGCTGGAGCATAGGAGGTTTCGGGTAAACATAAGGAAAAATTTTTCATGGTGAGGATGATAGACACTGGAACAGGCTGCCCAGAGAGGTTGTGGTCTCCTTCCCTGGAGACATTCAGAACCCACCTGAACATGTTCCCGTGTGACCTGATCTTAGGTGATCCTGCTCTAGCAGAGGGACTGGACAGGATGATCTTTCGAGGTCCCTTCCAAGCCCTGATGTTCTGTGATTCTGTGAATGTTAATGCTTATGGACTTGCAATCAGAAATTAATTTTCCAGTAGACTTCCAATAGTGACTCCTGAGTTTTAATGTGTATTAAATGTGCCACTGGCCAATAGTGTCAGTATCTGACCCCACTTAAGGGAGGATTGCAACCCGTGACTCAGGCAATGTTGTGCTATGTGTAAATTATAAAAAATGGCTGCAAATGCCTTCTGCATTTCTGTATGAAGAGACTTGTTCAGGCCATTTGATACCAAGGCTTTCTTAAGCAATAATTTTGTAACATGTTGTCTTAGATTACTGAACTGGACATCATTGTGACTATGTCGTAGTGGGTAAAATTATCAAATTCTTCAAAGTTCTGGAGGAGAGCTCAAATTTGCTATCAACTAAAAATGATATAATTTCTTTCCTTTATGTTACCATTAGCTTCTGAGAATTGCTACACAATTAAATCTTTTTTTCAAGTTAATATTTGTTATCTAGAGTCTTACTCTAGAGTAATAGAGTCTTAATCTAGAGTCTTACTGTAAGAGAAATACTCTTAGAGTATTACTTTGTGGCAAGGTATAGAAATAAACATTAAGTCAACAGTAATAAAAAAAATATAGCAATTAATGCTGAATAAAGAATGATTATTTGCCTTTCAAATGACAGTAAACCACTGAGGTAAACCTAATTCTCCTAAATTTTTGCATAATTGTGTTTGTTAAATGTGTCTAGCTGTTGTGCAGGAGCCTGACTCCTAGCATAATTGGAAGAAAAGAGTAGGTTCTTCCTGTGTTCTTTACTTCACATGTCTTTCAGTTTATTGGTTGATGGTGTTTTCCTTAGGATTCCTATAACTTTTAATTTGTATTTGCAAAGTGGCACTCTGATGCAGGTGATCCTTTTTCTCAATATTTTAATATAGTGCTTGTTTTTCCTAATTCAGTCTTTATTCAAGACTGACATCTTAACATCTTTTTGAAGTTTTAAAAAATACTTATTTTTTTCATTGAAAATTGCCTTTTCATGGAAATGACTTCATTATCATAATTTCCTGGTTTGTAATTCTTTAATACAAATTTCTGAAGGTGCAGATAATACGTGGAACAGAATTTGTGCTGAAATAGTGTTAAGCACCTGTCTGAAGGATATATATATTTCTTTAAAGTTTAAATAAGTTCTAAAAATTATACTTACACCCTTAGAATAATCTGATGTGAAATTTTGCATTAATGTGTGAGAGAGAAGCTTTCTGTTTTGTTTTTCTGGAAAACCCTACCTTACCTTGCAGAAACATGGCCAAGTTTTATATGCATGTTGTGATTTGTTTTTAAAAAGAAGTTTTTTAAAATGAGATTTAGGAGTTANGATGTTTGGTGTTTTTTTTTTACAAAAATATAAACCCTTTTTTTTTTTTTTTTTTTCCCCCCCCCCCCCCCCCTCCAAAGACTGATTAGACATAATTCTCTTTTTTTTTTTTTCCCAGTGGTCTAATAGTCCCTGAAGTGCGTGGAAATGAAACTGTTCCTGAAGTAGTTACTACATCTGGCTATGCATTGCTACACTTTTTTAGTGATGCTGCTTATAACCTAACAGGATTTAACATTTTTTACTCGTAAGTATTTTTCAGTAAGTAATTACTTTGTCAATTAGCCTGTGAATTCTTCAGGAGAGTGACAAGCCCAGGGAAAGTGTTTATCTATTGATTTTATTAATAGTGTCAGAGTTATATATGGTAGTATGTTTCTAAAACCTGGGAGCTGGGATTGTAATGACTTGTCATTGAGGTACAGTTTAAAGAAAGAAAAAGAGATGAAGTATATTGTTCTGAGTGGAGCCACACGGCCATTCCAGGAATATGTTTTTCTTGTGCCATATGGAACTAGAATTTATCCCTTCCAGTATTTATCCAACATATGTAGCTGTCATATGGAATAGCAAGGAGATTATATCTGCTGTCATGTCAGTTTCCTGCTCCTGAACTGGGATCATCTGTTTGCTTGATTTTTAACTTTCTTTTCTGAATGTACTTCTGTGGATTTTGAAGCCATTACTGAAGTCCTACTTTGATTACTGTGCCAACTGCAAGAGTTGTATTCCATTTCTGCTTCTTGGATACTCTTTCCTCCTGTTTTCCATCTCAGCCTGCATTCTGCTTTCATAGTTCTTATATGCACTGTCAATGTTTTAGTTTTGCTGATGGCAAAATCTAATCTAATCTAACTATGCTTGCTTTCATCCAGTCCACTTTTCTATGTCAGCAGCTCTAAAGATGGATCCCATGGACCTGAACCTTTTCCTTCTTAAATGCAGGAGCTGTTGATTGCAACTTCTGTCTTACTTGGAACATGCTTGTGACACACAATGTGATGTCTCTTTATAGTGGATGCTTTAGTTCAAGAGAGGATTGCTTCATCCTGTTGGACCTTCATGTGGTAGTTTTCTCATGACTGAAGATGTTCTTATTCCTTTCTTTCATTTCCTTCAGATTCTGAAACACCCATTTTTTTGGGCTGTGGTGCCCGGCACTGCACTTTTAACTGTGGAAGTGCATGTAACATTTTTTGTCATATTCTTTAGTAATTTAAAATTCCTATTTGTGCTTCTGACCATAATTTGACTCTCAGAGGTCATTAAATTATCTATGGAAATACTGATTCTGTAGTTTGCAGTGGTTTGCCTACCTTTTACCAGATAATGAATAGCTATTCAGTTTGGAAAAGCTCACCAAGTATGTTGCATTGGAAAAGGCAGTCTAGAAGACTGGATATTGTTAATTTTTGTCAGTTGACATCAGTAAAATGCAATTACCTGGCAGACTTCTCTACTGTAATTAGATACGTTTTTCAGTTATCCACGAAGCTTTTATTGCCCTCTTTTTGTTTGTCTTGGGAGCAAATGGCAATAAGACGTGGCATTCTTAAGAAATGAGTGTATGTACTCTGCATTCTTTCATGACCTGGTAATGTGATGCATGCTACATGTCATTAGCTAATTTTTTGGAAGATTTAAAAGAAATGAAAAAACCTGTCAGGTTTTAATTCTATTACGTGTATAACTCAAACATATATGCACTCTAGTCTCTCTCTTCTATTGCATTGGAGACTTCTGAAATTTTTTTTTTTTTCTTTTAATGAGCCAACAGTAATTCTTTTTATGTCTGTATTAACTCTTTTCTGGTCACTGATATGTTGCACTCTACTTTTGTTACCTTCTTTTCCTTGGTTTGGTAATCTCAAAGCTGCTTTTGACTTCATCTTTGAACCTTCTGAGTAAAGCTTGTGTTCCTTCAAGTCAGACAACTTGCTTCTGACTCTGCTGATCAAACAGAATGTGGAAAACTGGAATTCTTAACAAACCTGTTGGAGTGGGAATATATCTACTTTTAACTGGTATCTCTATTGCTGGAAGGACTTAATTCTTCCTGCAGAGCACTGTCCATGTGAAGGCAGAGGTTCCTCACAGCTATGGTTACAGCAGTTAATGTCATCAATGGTTTTAGTGCTGTGTGTGTTACAACCCCCAGGACATTTGCAGTTCAGACATGGAATTTTCTTTTTCAGTAGTGTAACAGGATCAGTCCTCAGAGGTGTGAGCCTTTAGAAGATGAAAACACATTTCTTGACTGTTCCACCACAACCGTGTTTGGCCAAAGGCCAGTCTTGAACAGTTTCTCATGAACATTTTTCAATTCTTTCTTCTTTTAGTAAGAGCAGGGAAGGATATAAACATTATCCAGCCCTCATATGTGCAGGGATCAGTCTGCATTATCATTGGGGTTTGAAGCAACAGTTAATTCTGAGTTTCAACCCAACCCTTTGCTGTGAGTCATCAAAAAAGGCTTCAAGTCCTTTTTGGACTTCATCAGGCACTTACTGCCTGAGATTCTGCTCGTGGAAACTCTTGGACCCACATACTTCAATATCCTCCATCCCTCCTCATCTCCAAGGAATTGCTTGTGTTTCTGGAATCAGTTTGCATAATTTTGCAGCCCAGTTGCCTGTGATCTCAGTGTTTGGTAGGGCGTATCACAGAAATGCTAACTCCCATAAGTCACAGACTTCTTTTGGCCTAATCTTTCTTCTTTTTTGCATCTCTGACTATGGAGTTAAGGAGGCAAGGTTAAGGTGGCTCTATTATGAAGGATTCAAAGTATGAAGTGCTACCTGTAAGTAGTTTCAGGATATTAACTGTCTTGTGTTTTTCCTTACTTGGTTTTCCCAATTTTATTCCCTTTAGATGTTAGACATGCTGTTTTATAGCATGGACCAAAGCCAACTGTTTGCCTTTGCTGGAGACTTTAAGGTTACTGCTCACAGTCCTCTCAGTGTGAGTTTTCCTGGAGGAAATAAACATTTGCAGTGAGTGACTAGTGAGATGATACCAGAACATAGCAAAAACTAGATGGTGATCTGCCTGGGCAGGGCCTGTCCTTCTGCTGAATATCAGTGCTTCTTGTTATAGTACAAAGTGTTTGTGATCCTGACGGCATCACAGACTGACTTGGTAAGCCTGGGTGAACACCTTTTCAGCTCAGTTGCCTGTAAAATCATTAAACTTGTGTTTTCCTGAAAAATTTGCACGCACTGATAAATAAAATTACTTCATCTAATAAATACTGCTGCATTACTGTCAGTAAAACCACTATCGTCAACCGCTGGGCTGTCATTTCCCTTATTTTACATATTTTTTGTTCTCAGAATTAATTCTTGTCCTAATAACTGCTCAGAACATGGGAAGTGTACAACCAGCATGTCCGTTCCGAGCCGGGTGTACTGCGAGTGTGACAAGTACTGGAAAGGAGAAGCCTGTGACATTCCTTATTGTAAAGCCAACTGTGGCAGCCCAGACCACGGCTACTGTGACCTGACAGGAGAGAAGCTGTGTGTTTGCAATGATAGCTGGCAAGGTAAGGTTTTGTTATTTGGAATCAAGGTAATCTTTTAAAAAGAACTGCTTTTAATGCCTACTTTCTAGGATGAATGTTAGCATCTGTAAAGAATAAACATAAGTGAAAAAATAATTCCTGGACTAAATTTTTATGTGAGCTATAAAAGGTGCTCACTGCTTTGATATCTTCTGTCTGAAGGTACTGTGGAAATATTTGACCTAAATTTTCTTGTGGTGGGTATTCTTCTTTTTGAATCATTAATTCGAAAAAATAATGGCAGTAATTGGCTTGAGTTGTGAGCACTTCTGAAGACTAAGTTCCTCCATAGTCCAATTTCCTATGTTATTAATTTATGTAATGTTTAGATATGAGGTTTTTTAATGTCACATTACATCATATTTTTAGTGCTTCCCAAAGTAGGTATTCACTGTCTGGTTTTTCATTGTGTATTAGTTGTATAGCCTCTCAATGAAAAAGGAAGGTAAGCTGATTTATTATAATGTACAAGACTGTCAATGTGGACACAAACTGTGGAGTACTGGATGTACTGTAAACATGTGCTCTAGTTACACCCCCAGTATTGGAAATAGTTGTTTCATATTAAAGATCCATTATTTAAGATCTTAAATGTTTAATTTGCTTACTATAATTATGATAGATGTTTGTGATTTTTTTTCATCCTTTACCACTCTTATTAGAAGTCTCAATGGGATTAACTTGCTATGCATTGAAATGGTTGTTCTTCTCTTAAAAGAAATACTAAAATATTTCCACATTACTTAGCTGATATCCCCCCTTCCCATTACTTTCCACCATTACTTTTGTTTTATTGCTGTTTTTTTTTTCTTGCATGTCAAAGGAAATGGCTTTTTTATTTGTATTACCTCTCACACTTATTAGACCAGAGACACCATGAGATTTAATACATTTCTCTTCTTAATAATTAATGAAGTTGTTCATTAAAAGGCAGCCAGTGCAGCCACAGGAAGGAAATGGGTTAGCAGTATGGTCGTTGAATGGAAACAGTGCAGGCTTGTTACTGAGAGCTTTAGAACCTTCCATGGCTGTAGTACATAAAAAGAGCCTGGAAGCTTTATCCCTGTAAGGAAGTTTTGCATAGAATTTGCAGCAAGCCTTTTTTTTGTGCATTGATTCCTTGTGATTTCAGATCACTGTGTACAAAGAGGGGAAAAAGTCACACATCTTTGCAAACACTTTTTAGGCTCTGCCTTTATTTACAGTGCAGTAAAGTTCATTGTAAGTTATGAGCATGGAATAAAATGAAAAGCCTTAACTTTCACTATTAGTACCTTCTTTTCATCTAGCACTTCTATGCATACTAGTTTCCTATTGTTTCCTGCAGTGAGTAGGATTATAGAGAGATCACTTGCTGCATTGTTCCTTGGATTGTCACTGAACCTACATAGATTTCAATTAATTTTTAAGTGACAGATGAGCTGATCATTGTTCTTCATTGTTTTTCCTTATTAAATACAAAACAATAACAAACTTTCCTTAAGTTCTCTGAGATACACTTCTCTGGGTTTTTTTATTTTAAAAAAATTTTATTTGCATCACTCATTAGTTTCTAATCTGACTGTATCATTTATGTAGGTTATTTGCTCTGCTGGAATCATAAATGTTTCTACTTATCTTACTACTTTTCCTCTTTGTTTTTCTTGCGTTTGGTAATTCAAGCCAAGTGGCTAAAGTAGGGTCTTGGATTTCTGTTTTTGAAGAGAGTTTTTTTGCTTTTTCACATTCTGGGTTTTTGGAGTATGTTTAGTCTCTATTTAAAAAAAAAAAAAAATCATTGTTCTTCATTGATTTCGATGTATAATTACTAAAATCCGTAGTTCAGAACATAAGAAAGGTAATTTACATAGTTTACAATGCCTGGGGCTTCTTTGTTTTACAATGGTGACATCTTGTGGATGTTGTGGAAGGAGCATCTCTGAACAAAATTCCACTTTAAAAACAAGTATTCTGAGAAAAGAGAATGCTGTGTTCTTTGGGTAAAAAGTAGAGCCCCCTTATATTAGATACATTTTGTGGAAGAAAGATCTTGTAGATATTTGCAGTTAGCTGCTAGTTGTACAAATACAAACTAAAGCTATGACAATAAAAACCTTGTGGCTTAAATAAAATAATTTATTTGTAACAAATATGTACTTGATAAATGTACATTTTGTTAAATAAAAGTATTATTCTTAGTAATGCTCATGTTTAATAATGTTAAATGTTTATGAGATGATTGGTCTCAGAAGTACTTACAGGAAGAAAATTTAGTATTTACTTGAAATCTGGTTAATTTAAAGTATTCAGGCAACATAAAGGAGATTGAAGTTTTTCCTAAAGAGTGATAACCTTTTATGAATGCTACATCACATTATATTTTCCCATTACTGGGTAATCTGTCTTGATATTCTAAAGCAGAATGTGTTGATGTCTGCTGATACAGCCTGGGGTTGTAACTCAGGGAGGAACAAAGATACCTTAAAACTATTAACTTGTTTTCTTTTTCTTGGCTAGGCACAGGCAAAAAAGAAAGAGACTTGGCTGATACAAAAGTGGTGACTCTTGCACTGAACTGTTCAAGAAGCTGAGAAAGATAGTTTATCCACAGGTGTTACCTTTTTGTTGAATATGTTTTCACAGCCAGCAAATTCTTTCTGGTACCACAAACACTGTGTCTTGGATTGTAAATGAGAAGAGATTTCCAAACAGTTAACTTCTGTAACAGATTAAAAATTCAGGATGATTGGAAAGGAAACAGTTCCACAGTTTTAAAAGGGTTAAGTTATCTCTGGACAAACTGAAAATATTGCTAACTAGTGTAAATGTGGTGTAGGCTTTTCACAAGTAATGTTACAGGTTTTGTTGATAGAGATATTCTTTGATTTCTTCAAGGAGCATGATTTAATACTATGTGAAGGACATAACTAGCCTGCCACATGTTAAATAGGTTAAAAACTTTTACAGAACAACTCAAAACATGGCTACTTCCTATCTGACAAGTAGCTAAGTGCTTAATTGGAGAATTTTCCAGTGACCCAATTTTTGTCTGAGGTTAAACAACATTTTTATAAAAGATCTTGATTATTACATATATTTTTTCCTGATAAAATGTTCAGACAAGATAATAAGATTAACTGTGTGGTAAATAAAGGAAGGTGGTTTCCTTTTAAAGAGCTATAAATCATCCAGCTCTAAGTCATAATTTAGAAAATTGTCTTAATATCACTTAATGTAAAGTGATGTGGGAGCAAAGACTGCAGGCTGTGTCAGCAGGAGAACAGCTGCCTCGGGAAGCAGCAGTTGTTCGAAGACTTGTAGGTCACTGCAGGTCATAAATTTCACACGAGGAATTTTTAGTAGGGAGGAAGTGACCCTTTCTCTGTGATAGGTATTTGAGAGAGAATATTGGAGTATAGTGCCTGGTTTGGGGATCAGCACTTGAGAGAGGGTGTAGATACCAGCAAAAACTTTTCATGCCACACAGTTTATGTGCTGTCTAGGTAACAGTCTTGTGATGGGGAGGTGAAGGAGTTGTTGGTGACTACCGCTTAGTGGGAGTTCTTGCTGAGAGCTGCTGCACAGGCACATTAGTCCCTCTCCTTTGTCCAGTGTGATGTGGGGATGCTCTTGGTGCCAATACCTTTCATACTGGGTAGAGACAGGAAAAAAAAGAATTGAAGACTCTATTAAATTTAAGAGAAACTTTATTGGTACGTTGATCATTGAACATCAATACTGGAAGCAAAAAGTGAAGGTGGGAATGAAAAGGAGTGTTTGCATTTAGTCTTTAAGGGGGTCAGTAGGGTACCTTAGAAACAAACCTGACCCTCCATGTGTATTGTGTTTTGGATTGGATTGTGAGGTGGTTTGAAAACACAGGAGCTGCATTCTTTTTAGATGAAACTGAAGTAGATGATGAGCTCCAGGGCTGCACGTAATGCACACCAGCCACAAACAGGCATGCAGTCCTAGGGATCAGATCTAGGCCAAAGTTAAAACACCAATAAAAATTCTGGAATGTATTTGATTCATTGTTTCTCCCTGCAGATCTGCTCCTAGCAGATAAAGATATAGTGGAAGACAACATTCTGAAATGAGACTAATAAACTTGAAATACATCTATTAGCAATTCAGGCAGCTTGAATTTTATAACATCTCTCTAGGGAAGGATGAGCCTTTATTTAAGGAGAAAAGTAAACAATGAAAGTATAAAAGGAGTGCTATGACTACTGCAATGTAAAATTCAGTACTTTGCCTTGCTCATTACTATGGCATTTGTTCTAACATCATCTTGAGTATGGCCAGAACTACTAGGTCAGTGTGCATCTATACTTAGACTATCCTGAAAGGGCTCACTGGAGTTGAGTTCATTCCTACTGCTTCAGTGGAAGGCCATATGCTTGTTTGGCCTGCCTCTATTCCCCAGTGATGTTTTAGCAAAGGTGTGCTTGTGTGGTGGCAGTTTATTGAAACAGATGGAGAAGGTTTGAGATGTGAGCTCAGGCAGTGGCAATTGAAATGCAGCACTGAAAAGAGCTTGTGCCAAATGCTGAGAGGTATAAAATCTGAGATTTTATCCTGTTGTGCCTGGATGTTCTTGAACAGAAAGCATACAGGGATGTATTTTCAGAGAAGAGGAGCTGTCAGTTGTTGGTCAGTTCATCTGTTGAGTAAGATAGGGTAGGGTCACTTGTCCTACCTGCTCTTCTCTGCAGGTGCAACCTCTTGTTTTACACCACCCCAACATGGTACACAAGATTAAACAGTGACCTTGGTTTCTATCGAGGCAAATGTAAGTAAGAGTCATTCTGCACACAACAATCCGTGGTAGTAACTCTGAACATCAAGTGTCTAGAAGCAGGCACTGCAAAAATCTGCTGTTAACTTCAGAAAGTGCAGTTATTTAGAAGAGACTGAGCTTAAAAGTAAAATCACTGAACAGAACTTGTCCTGTTCTAACTGAAACCAGAACAGTACTGAAAACATGTTCTTCAGTTTTATGTTCAGATTTAATTTAATAATTTATCAAGCATCCTTTGAGGACTTTGTGCAATTTGTAAGCAAAGTATCGCTCCCATAATTAGAAATTTAGTGTCTAAAAACTGTGTGAGAAAATTAAGTATCATTATTGCAAAAGAAAGGACGTAAGTTAAATGAATTTTAATTTTCTTAATACCTTTTTGGTGTCATCTGATGATGAGGGAAAACAAGTTTAGTAGAATCTATTGGATTAATTTCAATAAATGGTTGGCTGCATTAAAGTGGTTGATTATGCTCTCTGTCAAATTAGGCTGAGATTTAGGAAGGGAGTCTCCCCTACTTATTCATTCTTAATTTTACATAATCTACAAACTATAGACTGTAAAGTGTCAAGTGCACTAGTAAGGTGATAGTCACACAATCTACAGCTGAAAATGTTAGCACTATACTTCGTTTTTGTTACTACTTACGAATACATATAGAAACAGGCTCAAGGGGAGAACCATCAGGATGGTCGGGGCTGTAGAAGATACTAGAGAAGCATAGTTTCTTTAAACTAGTAAAATAAAGTCTGAAAGGGAATAGTCTTGCTGTTCATAAACATTAGTGGGGTGTATAGACAGACCAGCTTTTTAAGTCCAGTGATACCAACACTGATAAAAGAAAAATTGGGCTAAACTGGCCATCAATGCATTTAGTATAGAAGATTTTTGACTATCAGAGCTCTGAAGTTTCCTGGAAGTTGTTAGCAAGGACACTAGAGTTTGATATCCTGCTGGTTTTCGCATGGAGTCTCAAAATCTAATCCAGTGGGTCCTGTCAGCTGCGCTAATCTGAGAAGTTCTTTTAGGGAGTAAGAAACAAAACTTTTTTTCATTTTGTATGAAGATGACAAATCTCACGCAGCGTCTGCCAAAGACTATACTTGTACTCAATCCTGAAAGACTAGGAAAGCTTTCCATGCAGTGCGTTCCAGGAAAAGGCTGCTGTGGCATCAGGCTTTATTATTCTGTACCAACATAATTGATCTTGAGTTTGAGACCTGCAGCCCCAAAGCCCAAGGGTGCTGTTGAGCAGCACACAGCGATGGCAGCGCAGCTCCTGGCTCCCCTGCTCAGACCCACCCTGCGGGTTCCCCGGGGCCTGATCGCCCTTGCCTGGTCTGCTCCTCCTGGCTGGGGAACTGAATTACAGCAACCAGGTGGCATTTCAAGAACGGCATCAGCCTGTGTGCATTGGGATTTCTGACTGTTCCATGCACAGAGGATGCTGAGCCCTGGCACAGCTCGCTGCCATGCTGCTTTAGCCAGAGACCTATCCAGCATCTCTCTGCCGGCCATTAAGTCTCAGTTGGAGCAAGACTGTTTGCAGGAGGGGGGAAATAATTACATCCTGTGTGGGTGTTGTGGCATTTGCAGTGGCAGTGTAGGGATAGGTGGATACACCTACTGTTAGAATGAATGTGAACCATTCTTGAACAACATTTATCTTTCAGTTTACTTAGTAACTACATGATGCTATCTCATCACTTTCCTGTAGGAAAGGTGATTTATTGCTAGGTAAAACTCCAAAAAGAATTTTTACTGAAAGTATATTCACATATATATATTCTCTTTTATCAAAATTTTTCGTAATCTCTATATCATCATCATATAAAGATTTTATTGGGTAGTTGAGAATATTAGTGATAGTTGAAAGATTATGTTAAAGCAATAATTCTCAACTGAAATGACCAGATGTTAAACAAATACACAATAAATAACAACAAATACTTTATTTAAATACTTTAAATACTTTTGTGTGAAAACTAAGACCATGACATTTATATTCCATGCATCAATACATTTTTTTTCCTGTAATCCCAAAGGAAAAGATTAGGGTTGAAGATAATAGATGATGTTATCTCATGAGGTGGAAATTTATGACTTGAACTACTGGAACAGATTTTTACTTTGACAGTTCATGAAACTTCTCAATAAATAGAAATTAGATACTTTCTCTTGTGTTGTGTGGGTAAATCACTTTTTTAAACCTGTAGAATTTTTTTCCTACCTTTGAGGATAACGTAATTGACTTCCAGTTCAGGTTTATAGAGTTATTTGCTGGTTTTAAAGGTGTTGTTTTCCTCCCCAGTGCATTGAGTGACGCATTAGGAAGATAAGAAAGAAATCCAATTTTAAATAAATGGAGAAAAATCATTTTTGCATAGAAAAGAATAAAACATATTTTTCATTATCTTTGTTTTGTAGCTGTAGTGCTCTCTGTTGCACAAAAGGTGTGTATTTGGTAAATGTGATGTTTCTGAAGAGTAGATGTAGCTATGCTGAAAATAATAGTGATATTTCATGATATATGTATTTACGAAAAAAATCTGTAAATGATACTTTTAAGTCCATCATTTACCTTGCCTTTCTAAGGCAATAGCCACACAGAAGCATTTGCTCTTTAAATGATGTTTCAGTAGAAGTTGATATTATTTTATTGCTTTGGGCTTTTTCAGCTCTACATTCCATTCCCGTACAGGTTGACACATACTGTGATAGCTCCATGAATGCCTTACGCTTGTGAGGCACAGCCGTGCATATGTGGGCAAGGTGAAGCATATAAGGGAACACAGCCAGATGAAAAGCTAGCCTGACTAAAAGTAAAAGCAGGGTATAACCTGGATGCATTCCCTCATCCAGTTCACGGTGCAGCCAGGTGAAAACTGGGGCCAGTAGTGATGATGGATAAAGAGTAAGCAGCAGGGGGAGGTGGAGGGTGCCGCTTAATGGTTGCAGTGTCAACTGATGGCACTTTAATGCACGTGTCCAGCGTGCACAGGGCGTGGATGTGTTCTTTGAAGAAAACTTGCAGCTTTTAAGCTGCTAATTTCAATTGTGTCTCCTTAGAATATGTCCTTCTGCTATGCTAGAGTAAGATCTGGGGATGTGGTGTTTCTCTTACCTCACCTTGTCGTTCAGTGTAGACCAGCAACGAAGCACTGAGCCTGTAAGAAATTTATTCAGTCACTGACCTGCTTGATAGTATTGTTAAGAGTTTTGCATTATTGACTTCTTATACAATGTTTTTGGCGTGTCCTTATTTTAATATAATGTTATCTAAATACATTTTGCACTTGCTATATGAATTCTTGAGATTCCCTGTCTCCAGAAATGAAATCACAAAGAACCTCATGTCAATTGATTTGAGTGTTTTATTAATGATTTGCCACTAGGGGACACTGTTGACCACTACATCTCTGTGCAAGAATGGGAGCTGTAATAAAGGACTTAAAATGTGTTTTCATTTTCTGGCTGGAGGCACCGTTTTCATACTTCTAAATCTTCCCCGATCAAAGAATGCTTAATAAATTGTTTATTTTGAGCACTTTTATATTCAAATTAAGTGTTTCCTCCAGTGATTTGCCAAGTCAGAATCTTGCTGAGGTGACAATTCTATTACAGTATCTATTAATAATGCTTAAGAAATAATGTACCGAATTGTTCATACTCTCATTAGACCTCATTCAAATACCATTAATCTTTCCTGAGTAGATGGCATAATGAACAATGGGAATTGAGTGTCTCCATCATTTAACAAGTGGAAGGTAATTTGGATACAAGTGGACATTATTCTTCTATAGAGTACTAGGAAAAGCTGACAACTGATTAGGTACATATTAGATGCCTGGTTATTGTGTGTAAGAAGTAATTGTAACAAGTTGCCCCCAAAATGGTAATACACATTGGAAAAGTGTAATCTTACCTTCTGCAAGAAAATGTTTTAAAATTATGAACTTGATGTAAATTACTTAGTTTATTTAGTAAACATCAGCAGCTCTCTCTTCTAAATTCTTGTCCAGTCTTTCCTTGACTCATTGTAAACCTTTGCATCCAGAGCGTCCTTTGTCAGCAGACCACCCTTGCCAATGAGATCTGATGCTTTTTGCATGAACTACCTCCTTGTTTTGAACATGGCTTCTTCAAGCTGCATTTGATAAATTCAGAGAGACTATAGACTCTTCATTTCCACTCTCCTTGTTTCTTGTTTTATATATGTTTGTTCTTCAGTTCCATATTTTGGTGGTGTTTTTTTTTTCCAGGTGGAAAAGTCTTAGCCAACTCAGCAGTTCAGTTACAGAAGCCATTCAATTCCATTGAACATCCTTATTGCTCTCCTGTAAACAGTCTCCAGCTCTAATCTCTCTGCTTTTTGAGTAGGGCACAGAGTTTTTTAAATGTAGGCAAACCACTGATTTATACAGTGGGGTAACAGTGTTCTCTATTCCTAACATGGTATCTTCATGAGTTATCTGAAGACAAGACTTGGCTACTGAGTAGTGATGGCTAGTTAAGAGACTGTGTTCTTTTTAGTCAATCTAAAACATAGCTTAGTTTTTAATTTGTTTGTGTTGAATTTCATGTGTAATTTTATTATTCAGTCACATAGACAACAACTTGTTTTGAGGTTCTTCAAAGGCTGATCTTATTTTTTCTGCCCTCCAGTAATTGTGTTAATTAGCAAACTTTCTTCACTGATTATGCTCTTTCAGGGTCGTTAGTGTGTATGTTGAAACACTTGTGGGACTCCACAGGTGACCCTCCTCCCTTTAAAAGTGGCCATTTACTCATCTACTGTTTCTTACAGTCAATTATTTTAGCCAATTATTCAGTCTTTTATTCTCTAGCTACAACAGTCAAGTTTCCTGAAAAGTCTTTAGTTAGGAGTTCTAGTAAAAGCCTTGTGAAAATCCATGTCAATGTGTAAATTGGATCACCCCATCTTGATCTCTTCTAAGAACTTTAATAGGTTTGGAAGACTGTCCTTTTATTTATGAAAGCTATACTAATTTTTAAGAGTATCTATTGACTGATTCTGTTCATTCTTATAAGTTACTGGTGGAAACAGAAGCATAGCAGGTCAGTAGTTTTCCAGATCTTTCCAGGAATCATTTTAAAAAGTTGATGTCATGTGTGACATTTGGGATGCAGACTAGGTTTTGTGGGGTTTTTTTGTGTTAGCTTTTTGGTGATGATTTTTTTTGTTTGTTTGTTTAGTATGTTATTGCTAAGTTGCTGAAGAAGGTTATGGCCAGTCTGACTTCAACAGCTTTGCTTTTTTGTAATGTCCAGTAGCTTGAGGGAAGGATTTATCCCAGTTAGGCAGGCTGAGAGACACATAACACTGCTTATAGTGTCAGCCTCAAATTACAGAAATAATCTAGCTGTCGTACCACATCTGTACATCATCACTGCTGACAAAAATTTCAATCCCATTATTGATAATGCTTACACTGAAACACATTGGTGTCCTAAAAGTTCAGTGTTCCCCATCTAGAAAGCCAGTCACTATGATATACAGTCACTGACCAGAGGTAAGCAGTGCATGTGTTGGATTTTCTTTTTTTTTTTTTTTCTTTTTTCCCAAAATTCTGAATATATTCAGGTTTTAAATAACAATATCTTAAAGTTCTCTCAACCTCTAAGTCATAAACTAAAGAAGTGATCACATCTTGGTTATTAGAGAAAAGCAGAAAAATAAGTATTTCTACTGTTCATGATTTTAATAGTCCTATAACTTAAAAATGACACATTTTGGTGACTTATTTAGCAAACATTGTCTAAAATATATTCTAAAATAATACATAGTTTTGGATTTTGCTAGCTTTATAGGATCACAGAACGTTAGGGGTTGGAAGAGACCTTGAAAGATCATCTAGTCCAATCCTAGATCAGGTCACACAGGAATGTGTCTAGGTGGGTTTTGAATGTCTCCAGAGAAGGAAACTCCACAACCAGTGATCTATAAAATTTGAATGTTCAGCTCATTCTTTTTATAAAGTACTTTACAGTGTATTTTACTCTTGGAAAACAATGCAGCATAGCATTGGTAAAGGGTAAATTTTTATTCCTAAGATTTAACACAGTATAATTTATATTGTAACTTAGTTTACTGTAACAATATTTGCTTTGATGCAGGCTTACTCTGGTTAGTTCAACTACAGTATAGTTTTTCTCCAGAGGTAACAAGCAGTGTGTGTGTTGTGCTACAGTGGCTAAAAACATGATGCCTTGTGCCTTTCTTTCAATTTGTGACTCATTGAGCGTGTTTTCTGAGAAGAATGCAGATCACTTTAACTTGAGCTAATCTAAGGCTTTCAATTTGACTGACGTCCCTCACTGTTGATTTTTTTTTTTCATTGAGCATCTGTTAAACATAAAAGTGTATATACCGTATTTTATCAGAATGAGCAATCCTGACATCTGTAATTAAGCCTCCCCTGTTTCTGCTTTATTGGCTTTAATGTTCCTGTCTAACAGATTGTACAAATTGCACATTTGTTTACAAAACAGGTCCAGATTGTTCCTTGAACGTCCCTTCCACGGAGTCTTACTGGATTCTGCCAAATGTGAAGCCATTCAGCCCTTCTGTGGGCAGGGCTTCCCATAAAGCAGTCCTGCACGGGAAATTTATGTGGGTGATTGGTGGATACACCTTTAACTACAGTTCATTCCAAATGGTGTTGAAGTAAGTGATTTCTCTTTTGTCAAATCCTTTCTGATGTGGCTCAGGGAAAATAGATCCTACCAGTGAAGTAGCCTCTGTCCTGCACTTTAACAGAAAGGTTTATATGTTTGCAGATACATCATTAATGATCTTATTTTCTGCTTGTAATTTTCTTGTGATTGAAAGAAGTGAAAAATACAGATAATGTCAAACTACATGTGGTACTACTAATAGATAATTTCTTCAGTTTTGTGAAGCATAAAAATGTTTGTGGTGCTAAAACAGTGGAAGAAATCCATGTGCTGATATTGTCAGACAGTACATCTAGAATTCTGTCTGTATTATTGAAGTTAATTTATAATTGCAGGAGACTTATATTTAATGCATGCACTTAGCCTGTTGGTGCCATGCCGGTAGGGTTAGGCAGGTCATCCATATTTCACTACTTTATGGTAGTTTGTATGTATGTGTGTTTGACCACCTGTTGAAAACAAAGTTGAAGCAGCTGTAAATATTACTTAGCTGATTTGGATGGCAACACCAACATGTGTACAGGTCCTAAATGCGGCAAATGCAAATGTTACCATATGTATATTAGCATGTTTATTTTTCCTATTTTTGTTTGCCCCTTCTTTTCTTCCAAATGTTTGCAGTCATTGAAACAAATCCGCTCATCTTTGGTGTTTTTCTTTCCTACATCTGTCGTTCATTTTTTATCTTTTTTCATCTTGTTGTGGGTTAATCCATTAATGCAAATTTAGTGGAAATTAAAATCAACCATATAGCCAAGAGGGTGCTCAATAAGTCTTCAAAGTAGTGCAAAAGTGTGTGACATAAGCAGTTTAGTGGGGTGGGTTTTTAATGTGACTAATAACAGTGAGCTTAGCAACCTAGTTTCATAACTTTCTTACAAGTCTGGTGATTTTTATTACAGTCCTATTTTCTGAGATTAATGCTTGATTTCTTAAAGAGCTCCTCCTGGTTTGCTTGATGAACATTTAGTTACACTATCACAAGTTAGCACATTGTTTTAATGATTAAAAGTGATCGTGTTGTGGCTGCTGCTAAGTTACCACATCAGATAAACAGTGGCTGATTGTGTTTGTCAAGTAGAAGTTAGTTTGAACATAACCCCTCCTCTATTTCTCCGCAGGTAGAAAATGTTCATTGTTCTATTTCTTTTCTAGCTACAATTTGGAGAGCAGTATATGGAACGTAGTACCTGTATCCAAAGGGCCACTCCAGAGATACGGACACACTCTTGCTTTATATCAGGTTTGGACTCTTCAGCATCCTATTTAATGAATTTCTTTTGTGTGTGCTGTTAGTGATCTTAAAGTGATTCATCATGAACATAGATTTGTGAGGATAATTTAATTTCAAGTCCCTAAACATTTCGCATTAGTGTCGTCTTCAGCACTTAGATGTATTGGACAATTTTTAGAAAAACGATCTAAGTGACTTATTAGCTCTCCATAAACCCTCCGAGTTAAACCTGTCAATAAAAGGGGGGTAATATAACTGGAATTGCAGTATGGGAAAGGTGAGCTGGGAGCTGAGGGTGACTCCAGCATGGGCAGTGCCCTTGCACCATCCCCAGGGGCTGAGCCCAGCAGGCAGAGCCAGGTGCTGGTAGCAGGGTCCTTTGACAGCCCCAGGCATGGGAAGCAATGACCCGGGTCTAGAGGATATTCAGGGACTCTTGTCAGGGTCACAAGGACTCAGGGTCAAAGACTGGACAGGAGAGAAGACTACAACGTATCTCTGAAGGGATCCATCCAGGAGACAAGCACAGGTCCAGGTCCAGCCAGGAGGCAGGATCAAAAGCAGTCAGGGACTGAGGGCTCATCACTGAGCTCTGGGTGAGGCTGGTCAGAGCCATTAAGGCCTTTTCATGCCCTAACTGCCATGACAGTAAGAAATACATTTTTATTTCTGTTAACTACTCTTAGTATAAAACCAGAGCAGTATTGAAATACAAACTGTTGTTCTATAGGATTTGAGCTTACATTACAACAATAAATATGAACTACTGGCTGTTTTGCATCCTTGGGTATCATGTGGTCTGCATGCTGCTTTATTGAAAATACTTGGAAAGACTTATTTCACTAAAAAATTAAAGGAAAAAAGATTCTTTGTACTGATAGAATATATACAGAAAAAAAAAAAAGAGCCATTTGTTAATGTTTGGATGATATTAGTCACGTGCCTGAAACATAAAAGACCAAAAGTGAATACAGGGTATAATTTAGCCTTGTACAGATGATGGCAAACCTGTTAACTGTGACAGAAAAATACAGAATTTGTATCACAAATTTTCAGCTGTTTGCATAAGGCACTTCCAGTAGGGGAGAACAAAATGATTGTATAAAGTCAGACCAGAGTGTTCATCTAGCCTGGTAACATATCTTGAATAATGGATGGCAGTGAATGCCTGGGGAAGAATGTAAGAAAAAGTGTCAAGAACATGTAGAAGGTTCCTCAGAATACTGTCTTAGTCTGAAACTGGGATTTTCTAAGGTAGGATAGTATTTTTGTGGAAATATTATGAATCCATGTTTTTTATTTTTTCTAAAGATTTGGACCATAAATTCATTTTAGCACTGATATCATCCTGTGCCTAAAATCCCTGTGTATTTTGTGAAGAAATACCACCTCTTTGGGAAACTGGTACTACCTAGTTTAATTTTGATAATCTCTATTTTTTATACTACTTTCCATGTCTTTTCTCTGTACCACTCAAGATTTTCTGTAAGTCCATCATATCCTTTTCTTTTTCATGCTGAAAATTCCTTGTGTTTTTAATAACCCTCTAGAAGGAAGATATTTCATACCTTAGATAACATTGGTTCACTGGCTCTTCTAATTCTGTTATATCCCTTCTGACAGAGGGAACCAGAGTCTTTAATGGTACCTCAGTGATTGATGTCATAGAATTTAATGGTCTAATTCTTTCCTATTAATTCTTCATGGCTTTTTGAAAATCTGAAGTTAGTTTTGAATTGGTATTTTCACAGAACTATCAGTTTTAACCTCAAGACCTCATTCTAGTCAATTCAAAACCCACCATCATATGTACAGACTTAAAGTTGCTTTTTGTGTGTATGCACCACCTCATGCTTATCTACGTGAACGTTTATTTACTCCTTTACTTGTCCCTGTATTGCACATTCAGTATGATGAGATTCTTCTGCAGTTCTTTGCTCTTGACCATGGTTTCAGCTATTTTCATGAACATAGTATTGTCACAAGACATAGGCATTTTTCCATTCATTCCTGTGCCAGATTATTTTTCAGTAAACTGAACAAAGAATTCCCAGTTGTAGACCTCTGTGGAACACCACTAATGACCTCTATTAATTTGAGAAGTGACCAGTTTTTTTCCTAAAATTTTTCTTTATTCAATTGTTTTGCTTTGTGTTATCTGTCTTGCTTGTCCCAGAGCATCTTAGTTTCTCTAAGGCACAAGGAATGTTATCAAGTGTCTTTTGGAAATTCTAGGTAACTGTGTCAACCAGACCTGTGATTCCTTCAGGAAAATCCAATGATAAAACTTCCCTTTTCAAAAGCTGTTAGACTTTTCTCAGTTGTCTGTCTTATCCATGAATTTTATTATAAATTGCTATCCATATATGTTATGCATGAATTCTCTTATTCTGTCATGAATTAATGAATTATCCACTGAATTCTGTCTTTTCTTCTGGCTGCTCTTCAGTTTTGGTACTGAAGCATTTTTAAGGAGGGATTTAGATACTATAGATAGGGTCAGCTGTTTTGTTCTTAAATTCCCTCAGAACTGATCCTAGTAACTTATTGCTGATTGTTTTGTCAGTTTGGGTTTGGGGTTTTTTTGTTTGGTTTTTTTTTTGTTTAACTATAACCCATTATTAATTTCTGCTATGAAAAATTATGTATTACTGTTTTATATATGTTTTTTCAGGCAGCTCATTAAACTGTTTCATGGCTTGCCTTTATATGTCTCTGCTTTTTAATCTACTTGAGTTTTTGAACCTTTATTTTGAAGTACATTTTCATCTATGAGTCTCCATTAACCCCTGTTAAATTTGTTTTGTTGTTTGTAATGGGAAATGTGGCTTTTTAAAGTAGGAAGCATTGATGTAAGCTAAGCAGATGCCCTTAAAATACTTTCATATTGTCATTAAAGATTTTATCCTTTTAGTTGTACTTTTTAGTTTCTTTTTTAGTCTTTAGTTTTTAGTCTTCTGATATAGTTCTCCTTTTGAAGTCAAGCAGAATTGTAGGTGTGGGTGGAATGTTTGATTTCTTGGGGTTTTTTTGTGGATTTTTTTTTTTCCTGGCATCTATTGCTCTTCCAGTGATGTTGAATCTGTACATGGCATGGTCAATGTTGTAGAAGAGTTTTTCAGTAGTAATATGAACAAGATTCTGTGCGTGCCCCAACATCAACTCAAAAATTGCTTTTTTCTCCTCGGTTCCCTGACTCATTACTAATGTTTTATGCGTTCTTTGAAAGGTCAGATCTTTCTGACCAGTATCTTCAGTTATTACAGTTCTTGTAGAATATGGACCTTTTAGTTGGGAAACATTCAAGTAATGTATTATTTAGCAGTTCAGAATAAAGGCTTAAAATATTATTTAACCTTCTTATTTGACAGTGCTAATATTTTCTTCAGATATTCCAGACTGAAGAGTAGCCATTTTAGAGATTCTTTTACCAGCAAATACTAAATTTAATAGACCTGTGTTACATCAGAGGTCTTTTTGAATCTTGGTGAGGAAATGCAATTTTTCTTGTTACTATTAATGAAAAGTACAAGCAAATGTGTGGTATGGAAGCTGTTGTCTGTTGTCAAAGGCACATGTTAATTAGTATAATAATGAACACAGCACCACTGAGGTCAACTGATTAAATAGTATGTTCTTGTACTAGTTATGTGAAATATCAAGATTTATGTGGGACAAAAAGAGCTTATTATGTAAGTTGAAAAGAAATTTCAAGAGAAGTATATCCTTTTGCAGTAAGTTCTTACATTGACTTGTTAGGATAAACTTTTGATATTTTTCTTTTCAGATGTTCAGTCTCTTGAAAGAAAAATAGTGAAGAGTAGTAGAACATAATACCTAGAGATGGCAGCTTTGAGCTGTGTTTTGAGCTGTGTACTAGTCATTGTGTAACTTCTCCTTTATAGTTAAGAGGAAAAAAATATCCACAGAGAAGAAATTAGATTAAGTTTTTGACTTGAGCTCCTGAGATTTCAAAGCCTAGCGCTAGACTGGGGTGAGAGCACAGAGCTAGTATTGCCTGGTCGTGGTGCAAGGTAAATTGAAGCTATATAATTGACTCTGTGGAGAATGAAATAAGTTACTGTGCCCATTTCCCTCAGAAAGCTTCCTTAGTTAAAATTGAAGTACTGTACTTCTTTATTCTGGAGAAAGAAAGATCAGAAGACTCCCACTGATGTATAGTTATAACAAGTGACTAAGACTTTTTATGCACCTAGAGGAAAGAGTATAGAAGTGTTGCTTTTAGACCAACTAAACTGTTAGATGGTGTTATAACCTTCAGTGCCTCTTCTGACTGCTTATTGGAAAGGTGCTACCCGCCTCCCTTAGCAATTGAGTCTCCTATATCTTGAAGATTGTGTAGAGTTCCTGGCATCTTGATGCTGAAAAATATTGACATACTTTGAAATAATTCATATAACAAATAGGATTATAAAGAGACTGGAGGAAATGGCTTGTGAGGCTTTTAAGTGTGTACGTAGTTTTGCAAAACAGTGAGTAAACAGGGACTTAGACTGTAAATTGAAAAATATTTGGTCCCTGGAATAAAGTAGAAAGGGAGCTGCACACAAGGTGTGTGTATGGTCTCTGCAGGGAGTTTACTGGGTAGGGAGCATGTGGTTCTATCACCAAGTTTGACCTCGTAATTAAACTGTTTCTCTTGATCCCACGACAGTGGAAGGATGGGCTCTGTGATTTGTTTCCTTTGAGACTGGCAGTAGGAATGAAGCAAACAGGCAGGCTGACCTAGCAGTGATTGTAAACATGTTTTCCAGTATGTGGACCATTTTATACCTAGTCAAATTTAATTTGACTCATTTGTATTTTATGGATATTGCTTCAAATTTTAAAGATTTATTAAAAAAGAGTAATTATTTTGATTTTTTTTATAAATTAATTGGTGTTGGTGTTGAGTCTGTATATATCTTCTGGTACTTTTTATTAGTCTAATGAAAACTTAGCATTAACAAAAAAGAGTAAAAACTTTTCCTGCTTTAATATGAGACAAAATCTTTCATCAGTTGGTTCATTGTTATACTTTAAATGTCTATTTTTGTTGGCTATTGTGGTATAGTTTGGAACAACACAAGGAATATAAAAATATTTTCTAACTATTCTATTAATAATTATTAGCAGGTTGAACCACCAAGTTGCATGGTTTTATTTTGTGACTTTCAATCACATCTTATGCACAACTTGCT
>VYZX01024650.1:0-66211 GCA_013401335.1 Brachypteracias leptosomus
AGCTCAGGCAGACCCACTACAATCTGCTTTGTGTATGAGCCACAGTCAATAGCCTGACTCTTCTGTGAACTCACCTGGTAGAGTTCTGGAACGTGCCACTGTGCCTAACTCACTTCCGACACCTGCTGCACTTGTCTCATCTGGGAAAGCTCTGACAATGGAGATTCAGCAGCTGCCATGGATGACTGATGATGGTCTCTCACCATCCTTACCATTAAAAGGCATCTTTCAGGTCCAATTTGATGTTCCTCCGCTACAAAAGCTCATGACTTTTTGCCCTACCCACCCTGGATCTGAATCTATTTATTATGGATCATGGCTCACTATCAATGGATCATAGATCCATTTATCTTCCTTCCTGCATGCACTTACTTGAACACTGTCATGATCCTACTCAGTTTCTTTTCTTACAGAATGGAATAGACCCAGTTAAATATATGCTTTCATAGATCAAATTAAGACACCCCTGGAAGAAAAGCCAAACTCCTATCTCATTTCCGAATCAAAAATTGTCAAGCTCAGTTCCTAAGGCACAGTCTTATTTCTAGTGATAATATGAGCTGTGACAGAAGCTAAGGATCCAGATCTTAGAATTAAGCTATTAGCCAAGAAGCAATTACCCTAAAATTAAACATCTTTGATCTGAAGTTAAAGACAGACTAAACATGGAAATCCAGACTCATTCCTCTCTGCAGGGTCTACATTAGGCAGATGCAAAGGAAGTGTGTTGTTGACAAATACAAAAACGAGCCACTAAAAGGAATGAATTTGTATCTCTTGCATAAATTTCTGGGTCTTGAATAAATTTCTGGGTTTTAGAATTTATAACACCACGCAAAAAAATGCATTTGGTTCTCTCAGACATTTTAAATATAACAGCTATTCAGGAGGCAGGCACAGGCAGAAAAAAGTCACAGTGAGATCAGAAGATGCTGTCATTACATTGGCTGTGTATCCTGAAGCTTACACAGTACTTCACTGCCGTACCTCCCAACCAGCTTTCTCCTGACTGCTGGCTTGCTGCTTCCCAGCTCCCACACAGCCCCGACTATCCCCATTGCCCCATAGCGTGACCCATTGCTCCTTGGCAACCTGAAAACCCCAACTCCCTCTTTCAGACCCACCGACACACCAGCTCTTCCATATCAATACACTTGCCCTCTGCTGTGCAATTTTTCCTACTTGTCTCTATATTATGATTTTCCTTTTTTTCCTTAGAAACCAGTAACATTGAGAGTCCAAGGCAACTTCTTGCCCCTTGGTTTTGTAAAAAGTAAAATTGCTTGGATACAAATGAGAAATGACATGGCAAACCCACAGTCCAGACGCAGACAGACTCCCTTCAGACACAGACATGTTCACAGCACTTGGCTGCCAAACAGGAACATGTTTCTGCTAAGGAAGCACAGACAGATTTTCATCATCTTGTTGGCTTTGGATTAATTTTTGCTTTAATTGCAAAACTCTGCATTCTTGAAAACTACATCATTTCTCTGCCAAATTCACATAGGGACTCCAGGGGCAGAGAAAACACTCTTGATAATCAGGAGCTGCAGAGGGAACACCTGATTAGCAAGGGACGCTCCCTACAGCTCCAAACAGGAGGTGAACTGAGTCATTGCAGCTAGTATGAATAAGTTTGCCTAACTGACAACAGCATTTAAATGGAAAGTATTCTCATTTCTCATCATTTCCCAGCAAAAGATGAAAGACCAGGAAAAAGTCTTGTAATTGCTAATCGCCTACTAATACTGGGAGTCTGTGTGTGTTTCAGAATTAAGAAAAACTCTCACGAATCTTTACAACTGACAAGTAAGCAGAAGTATTTGTGAATGCTTGAGATACACCTACCCATACTGAAAACTTAGTTTGGGATTTTATTGTGGATAGCTCCAAAAAGACATTGGCAACAAAACAAGACGTCTGTCTTTCCCACATATTTTCAAAGAGTTTCAAGATAATTTGTCATTCTAACTTCAGCAGATGAAATGTGTGATCCTCACACTACACATTCCATAAATGAAACTCAGGTTAAAGGGTGAGATGATAAATTTTGCTCAAATATTCACAATCATGAAATCTGAAGGTGACTGTGAAGAGTCATAGAGGGCTCCTGTCGTCCAGGTAAGTGAACAGAAAATCAGCAGATGAAATTATAAATCAGTAAATGTTATGTAATACAACTGGGGAAGAAAACCTGGCAATATACAAGCATGCTAATAGTTACTGACTTAGTTGGGAAGGACAACCCAATGTCCTTGTGCAGAATTCTCTGAACACACAAACTCAGCACTCATGAGATACAGCAGAGCATTAGGAATTGTATTACAGAATCACAGAATGTCAGGGATTGGAAGGGACCTCAAAAGATCATCTAGTCCAATCCCCCTGCCGGAGCAGGAACACCTAGTTGAGGTTACACAGGAAGGCATCCAGGCGGGTTTTGAATATCTCCAGAGAAGGAGACTCCACAACCTCCCTGGGCAGCCCGTTCCAGTGTCCTCTTACCCTCACTGAGAAGAAGTTTCTTCTCATATTTAAGTGGAACCTCCTGTGTTCCAGTTTGTACCCGTTACCCCTTGTCTTATCATTGTTTGTCACCGAGAAGGGCCTGGCTCCATCTTCGTGACACTCCCCCTTTATATATTTATAAACATTAATGAGGTCTCCCCTTAGTCTCCTCTTCTGCAAGCTAAAGAGACCCAGCTCCCTCAGCCTTTCCTCATAAAGGAGATGCTCCACTCCCTTAATCATCTTTGTAGCCCTACGCTGGACTCTCTCCAGCAGTTCCCTGTCCNTATCCCTAGGTCAACTCTAACTTGAGGCTCACAGCCCGGGCCCGAGCACTTCAATTACGGAAGATACACTAGGATTAGAAAGGCGAAGAGAGGGGCAAGGTGAAAAAGCAAAGGCTTAGAAGCAGAGTAGAGATAAGGCAAAGAAATTTTTCAGTTTGGAAAAATTTACTAGAGGAGGAGCAGGCAGTAGGCAGACATGCAACTATAAGTGATAAGAAGATAAGTAGAAAAGGATTATTTATTTCTCATTGCACAAAATCTAGGGGCAGCCAATGACATTTTCAGACAGTAGATTTATAAGAAACAAAAATAAATGTTTTGCCTTACAGCACACTACTACAGAGACTGTGGAAGGTCCCACAGAAACCTCCAAAGGTCAAAAAGAAGGTTTGAAAAAACATTGGACAACATAATATAGTCTCCTAAAATCTGTAAACATTACACCCATAAACATAATGCAACCACTATAAATCAGAGATTGCTGAAAGTAAAACAGCGCATATGCTGCTCTCTTCTGAAAGCATTCCCCTGAAAACATCGTCTGCTCTTGGGGGTAGAATCAGGGGTCAGGTAGGATTTGCTTTGACGCTGTGGTGAAGGGGCTGGCAGAAGAGCCCTCTTCCTCAATGCCGTGCATTTTAATATTTTTCCACATTTGGTAAATAACATTTGCTTTTTCCCTTATTAAGCACAGTTCTTCACCTGGGTTGAATTTTCATTTCCTCCTGAATCCATTATGGCAAGAAAAGGGAGGTGGTCTCTTGTTACATACAAGAATATACATACTTTTTTGCCTCAAATCAGCTACTTTCACAAGAAAATGCTTTTGGGGTGTTTTGAAAACTCAAGATGATCTGCTATCAGCAGAGATGTTAATATGGACACCAGAAGTTGAACAGTTCTGAGAACATGGAACATGAAAAGGCTAGTTTTCTATGATTGAAGGCAAAATATTTTTCAGGGTATGAATTTTGCAAAATTATCCAATCTCAAGCAGCAGTTCAGCCTGGGAATATCTGTCCAAGAAATAGAAACTTGGAGGAAACTCCAATATTTGGGAAGTGAAGCTAACAACTATTGTACCTTGCTGCGCATTCTGCAGGGGCTAGGCTGTTCCTCAGGCTACCCCAACTTCAACAGTAACCCTGGGAGCCTCTGAAGGCAATACTTTGTGTCTTGGTTACTCCTGAGGTCTAAAGAGCCCATAACATTTGACAAGTCTTTGTTACTTGTGATCTCTTCACAATATGGAGATGTTCTTGGTGAGGCAGGCTTTAAACTGAAAGATTTGGGGGGAGGGATCCAAAATGGTAATGCCCACACCACCACCACAACCAATTGGGAAATAAAACAGGCCAATCAGGATAGTGTAAAATGTACTTCAGCTATCTTCCTAAATGAAAATCAAAAGGCTAGCCACCTAAAGTGTATGTATATTAATGTACGCAGTCTGGGAAACAAACAAGAGGAACTGGAGCGCCATGCTCAGTCAGAAGGTTATGATATCACAGGAATAACTGAAACATGGTGGGACAACTCACATGACTGAGGGATTGTGACTGATAGCTCTAGGCTATTCTGTAAAGACAGGCAGGGTAGAAGAGGAGGAGTCGCACTCTTATATTAAGGAGAACCTTGAATGTGTGGAAGTCAACTATGGTAATTGTGGAAGCCCTGTTGAATGCCTTTGAGTCAAAATCAGAAGGGTTGTCTCCAAGGGAGACCTTACAGTAGACATCTGTTACCAATCCCCAAACCAAGACAATGAGACTGATGAAGCACTACTTGGGTCAGTTAAGCAAGCTTTGGGCTAACAAAACCTTGTTCTTGCAGGAGACTTAACTACCCAGACATTTGCTGGAAGAACAACACAGGAGTTCATCTTTCATCCAGCAAGTTCCTGGAATGCTTAGAGAACTCCTTCCTCATACAGGTGTTAGATGTGTCAACCAGGAAAGGGGTGCTGCTGGACTGGTTGCTCACTAACCAAGTAAACATGCTCTGTAATATCTCAGCGGCAGCCTTGGCTGCAGTGATCACAACATTGTGGAGTTTGGGATAATGCTGAGCGTGCTGAAGGTTAGTTCCAAGACAAAGCTTTTAGACTTTAGAAGAGCAAACTTCAATTCGCTCAGGGCTCGGTTGGCAGGGATCCTATGGGAAGCTTCCATGGAAGATAAGGGAGCTAGTGAGTGCTGGGAGTTTTTCAAAAACACTCTTCTAGACACTCAAAACCAGTTCACCGCCTCTAATGGCAAGGGAATTAGGTGGAGCAAGAGACCCCCTTGGCTCAACAGTGAGCTTCTGGGTCTGCTCAGAAACAAAAGGGAAAAGTACCAGGAATGGAAAAGTGGTACATTACCCATTTGAAATTACAAGGGCATTGCCAGGGTATGCAGAGATGCCGTTAGGAAAGCAAAAGCTCAACTTGAACTGAAGTTGGCCAGGGATGTCAGAAGCTTCAGGAAAGGGTTCTTCAGATACGTTACCAACAAGCAGAAGGAGAGTATTGGCTCACTATTAAACAGGAGAGGTGAACAAGTCACCAACAATGCTGAAAAGGTAGAGGTCCTCAACACCTTCTTCACCTCTGTCTTTATCAGCACTGCCTGGTCCCAGGCCATGGGAACAAAATTCCAGATTGATGAAGACACAGACCCACCATCAGTGAAGAAAGAGTTGGTGTGTCAACTGCTTCAGGAGTTTGACCCATACAAATCGATGAGCCCAGTTGCCATCCACCCAAGGGTGCTAAAAGAGCTGGCTGATGTTGTTGCAAGGCCACTCTCCATAATTTTGAGAAGTCATGGAGATCGGGAGTCGTGCCTGAAGACTAATGGGCTAATGTTACCCCTATTCACAAGAAGGGTCCCAAGGAGGACCCAGGTAATTATAGACCCATTAGTCTTATGTCTATCCCTGGGAAAGTTATAGAGCAAGCTGTCCTGGGGACTGTGACAAGTAAACTGAAGCACATAATTGGGAAAAGCCAACATGGATTCACCAGGGGCAAATCATGCTTGACAAACCTGATCTCCTTCTATGACAAAGTGACCCACTTGGTTGATGCGGGGCTAGCAGTAGACACAGTCTACCTAGACTTCTCTAAGATGTTCCATATGGTGCCCCACAGCCTCCTTCTTGAAAACCTCACACATTACAACCTAAACAAATGGTCTGTATGGTGGGTGGGGAACTNTCACCATGTACCAGTGCATAAAGGGTGGCTATCAAGATGATGGAGACTCCCTTTTTATAAGGAGTCACATGGAAAAAACAAGGGGGAATGGCTGCAAGTTGCTCTTGGAGAGATTCCAAATGGAGTCCAGAAGAAAATTCTTTATGATGAGAACAATTAAACATAGGAATAGTCTCCTAAGGGAAGTAATGTAAGGGATTCCCTTACATTAGGCAGTTTTAAGACTCATCTTGACAGGGTGCTGAGCCATCTCATTTAAACTGTATTTTTCTATCTTGAAAGGTTGGACTAGATGATCCTCGAGGTCCCTTCCAACCTGTCATTCTACAATTCTTTCTGATTTGGAGACAGAGGGATTGAGTCACTCAATGACAGAAGGAAGTGTTCAAAATAAGGTGGAGAACTTCATTTCCAAAGGCCCAGGTCTCATGGGCTGCTGTGAGCCTGATGAACAAGGAAAACTGGGTTTTGCAGGTGCAGGGGTTTGGGCAAAATCTCAAATTACAGAATAAAAATTTTCTTATGTGTGGGAGAAAGATGCCAGAAGACTGTAAGTGTGTAAAGCATGCACAAAATACTAGAAATCTCACCTAGGTCTTCCCTTCACAGGAGATATTGTGTTCCCACTGCCAGGTCTATGAGCAGATTAAGCTTTGTTTTCACAGCTGGGGATCTGTCTGACTTCAGGATGGGTTGTAAGGAGCAGTGGGAAGGAGGAAGAACTCAAATGGCTGGTTTTGTGGACCCTACCTCCTGTTGCCCCAGGAGAATAGGGCCAGTCTCTCAATTTCCAATTCACTCTGCCCACCACAGTTATTTATTTCATGACATTCACCCACTGGTGATAAACTGACAAGGATGGAAAGCAGAGATATCCTTTCACAAACAACTTTGAAGTCAAGGTGACATAACCACATGCCAATTCCTAAAGGCCAAATCTCCAGAACACCTACCAGCAATGCTAAAACACAACAGAAATTTCTCTATTACTAGGGCAGGGGTCCATGAGATATGCAGTTCCTTAACACAGCTTCAATAGGAATATTCAGAATTTACAGCATAAAACATGGAATGAGTCTCAGATTTAGCTTTAGAACTCCCGAGGCAGCTAGACTTTCTCAGAACCAGTGAAACAGGAGGATTGAAACTAGTTACACAGGAACTTAAAAGCACCCTTAGTAGGTTTATGACAGCTAAGATGTATTTCATCTTATCTGCCACTACCAAAACAGAGACCAAGTAAAATCCCTTCTCTGAAAGGAAATCATTGGAAGTTTTGGCACTGACTTGAGTAGTGTCAGGATTTCAGCCCACACATCTAGAGGGAGAAAGATGCAGAAAAACAGACAAGTGGCAGTGATGTTCAGAAGGTGATGTATTAGTTGCAGTGATTCAGTGCAGTACTGAGCAGTAAAAAATTGTGTTTAGTTTTGCTTTCTTTGAAGGAGAAAAGATGCGTTAGGTTTGGATAGGATACAATGGCAATAAAATTTTCACACAGGATCTGCAGTTTGCACAAAATTAAGTGCCCCTTTCTTTTTCTCTCTTTTTTTTTTTGTTATTTCAACTTTCTATGAAGAAAATGAGGAGCCAAAATTTTGTTCAGGTGACTCATCTCTAACTGAATAATTCACTTTGAACTGTGCGGCAGCTATTTCATTTCCAGGCAATATCAGATAATGCAGAGCTACCCTTCCCTTACAGTTTGGAAAAAGTTACTCTTCATACGCTCTTTCAAGGACTGTATTTCTTGTAATGTTAAATAAATTTCTAATTGAACCAAGCTGTATATAATGCTGCAGGGGTCAAAAAGACTACAGAGTAATTTTGGCTCCTGCAGCATTATATACAGCTTGGAGATACAATCCCCCAGGACAGTCTGTACCAAAAGTTAAAATACCAGCAGCATACTCAGGAGTTGTAAGACTCATGAGTAAATATGCTCTTGGAAATACTGTACTTAGCAGTGAACTAAAAGAAAATGCACGAGTCTGTAACTCATTTTCTTAACTCTAACTATTTTGATCTTGGGAAATGTCAAAAATATCTCAATGGTTTTAAATGCATTCTTTTTCCAGACACGCTTCAGTCTAACAAGAGCATTTCAGAGTTTTGTGTCAATGTGGAATTCCAGACATTTTTCCAGCTTATTCTGTGATTTTGCAAGTCATGGTGATGGGCAAGCAAACTCTTTGAACCCACCTGAACCTTTCTGACCTATCTCTTGGGAAAAGAATGAGAAATCTGTCCTGGAGTTAACATATTTACTAATTCAAGGCAATCAACAAATTCTGAATTTCCATAGAGACAGTTCTGGGATGTATTTATTCCAGTCACAGCAAGAAGTGAAATGATTGTCTGTCTAGACAGGAATGCTGTGCTTAAGAGTAGCTACTTGTGATGGCTCAAAAGCAGACAAAACCTTCTGCACTGACAATTCACCTGACCATCCATTTTCCAATGGATCACCAATAGCCTCTTCTGAGTAAGTCATAGTCCTGCAGTCTTATTTGGACTAAAATCTACAGGACTGTTGAGCTATATAATTAACTTCTTTCTTTTACTCTTCCATTTTTCCTTATAGAAATTAATGGAGTTTTTAAAGCCAACACTCACTTGCTGGTGGCTTTGCTCTGGGCATAAGCATAATCTAAGACTAAGGGGAAAGTGGAAGAGCAGTGGTGCCCATCTTCTGTGTGACAACCTGGTGGCTAGACCACTTGCTGACAAAGTGACAGATCTGATCTCTCAATGTTCCTGAGCCTGAAAATCAGTGGAAGTACTTTGACACGTTTACAGGTGTTGAGATTCTAACCTTGCAAACCTGAATTCAAACTGCACTAATTAGCATCAGCTGAGAACATGACTTATCCATTTTAGGACATACATCTAGCTAAAGCAACGCCTGCATTTGCAGGCAAATCAATTGTCAAAACCAACAGGCCTGCCAGATTGCCCTATTTGAGAGAATGAGGATGCTGCAAACGTGGAGCTAAAACCGGAGGAAACAAGCACCTATCATTTGGTTTTCTGGCAAGAGAGTAGGTTGGAGGCACACTGGGGAGCAGACACAGATGACCCATCTCCTCCTGGGGAAATTGCAAAGCTTACAGTTCTAAGCCCAGAGAAGTCTCCTCAGTCCCAGTGCTGATGAATGTGTGATAGGAGAAGAGCCAACAAGTAAAATTAGCCATGAGTTATTTTCCTTAGTCCCTTGCTTCTTCCATCTGAGTGGAAATACCACGTGAAGTGGTTTACTTTCAAAAGAGAAAACTTGAATCAGAAGAATTAAATAATTTTAATATAATTAAAAACTTTTAGATATGATGAGTAAGAGTTGAATCAAATTCCATACAGTCACTAGGAAAGTTCACCACTGTCACAAAGATTGAGACCTTCCAGGCTATTCCCAGAACTTGTCGTGTAAACTGGAGGACAAAGTTTTATTTTCCTTGTACCACACGTCATTTTCTATGGTAGTGGTGTTCAAGGAGATATGGTTGAACACAGGAACTAAGTAACAAACTGTGATGTGAGAAGATGTATCTCAACACTGCCTCTCTCCCAGAACCAGGAGGCAGTGGGTGACAAAGTCCTAGGTCACCTTGGTGAGGACAACTCAACAAGGGTATAAGAGGAGTAGAGAAAAATCAATCTGATGTCTGAAAAATTACTTCCAACCAAAGGCAGAATTATCCAGCCAGGACATGGGCCCTGCAGCTCCACCAGTTACCACCCAAAGCTCCTGCAGCAGGAGCACAAGGCAACATGGCTCACTGCAGAAAACTAGACTGGTAGGAGACATTGCCAGCCTGAAAAGGGAGTTTGAGGCTACCCTCAATGTTTTGGGATGTTGGGGTTCACACAGACAATTCTCAAAACCTGTCAATACAGTCCTTTGATCTTCCACATAAATCAATGAGAAGGTAAGACAGGTTTCAGTCCTCACTCTGCCTTACTCCTTCTGAAAAACCTCAGTTGAGTCAGAATGAGTCAATATGCCTCTGCCCTCTCATATGTTAAAAAAAAAAAGAACAGATATTATTCTGTTCTGTGGAGAGACTAAGTATAGTTTGATGTTTTTAGGTTCTGAAGAAACGAAATAAAAAGCATAAACTAACAATAGAGTCTAAATGTTGGAATAAGAGCAAGTCTGGAATAAGACCATAGAGGTGAAGAGAAGGTTGTACAACCCAACAGTGCTCCTTCTGCCAACACTGGCCTGACTGGTGGGCTCCAGCTCTATTTTGGAGGCAGCCTGTAACCCATATGCAGAACAGACTAAGGATACTTCTAAAGAAACCATCCTGGTCAAGAAAAAAATATCTCAAATTATTATTGCACAGTCATAGCCTTAAAGTTTCAAAGAGCCATGGTCCTAAGTGTACCCTATCCCTGACAAGATAAGCAGAAGTAATTTCAGGTAGCAAAAGCATGAGCTTGATTTAGCTGACCAGACCCTGGCAGAAATAGACAGCATCAGATCATGCCCTATAGACAAGCAGAATTAACTGAATGGTCTGTTTTCTACTACTGTCTTGAAGACTGGTAGTTAGCAGAAACAGAGTTAGGACCCAGAAAGCAAGTCTTCAAGAAAGATTATCATTACAAGATTATCATTACCAGAGCAACCAGAAAACATTACCAAAACATCTGAGAAGAAAACTGCAAAAGAACACAAAGTCCTAAACAGCCAATACCTTCCATGTATAGCACAAAGGCTGAGGAGAGCATGAAAAATACCTGGGAAGACATTTAGTGATAACAGGCAGGAAATTTGAGCAGAACATGAATAAGGTACTATGATAATTTTACTGTGTTTGAAATCATAGAATCATTTAGGTTGGAAAAGACCTCTAGGATCATCAAGTCCAACCTTCATTCCAACATCTCCCTGACCCCTAGACCGTGTCCCAAAGTGCCACACCTATTCATTTTTTGAATGCCTCCAGAGATGGTGACTTCCCTGGGCAGCCTGTTCCAATGCCTAACCACTCTTTCAGTAAGGAATTTCTTCCTAATATCCAATCTAAACTGCCCCTGGCGCAACTTAAGGCTATTACCTCTTGTCCTGTCATTAGTTACTTGGAAGAAGAGAACAACACCAGCCTCAGTACAACCTCCTTTTAGGTAGTTGTAGTGAGCAATGAGGTCTCCTCTCAGTCTCCTTTTCTCCAAGCTAAACAAACTCAGTTCCCTCAGGCATCACCTGTCTGCAAAGACAGCAATATTTAAATCCCAGCTGCTAGAACAAGAGGTACTCTCATGACACAGAGCAAACCTCTAGAAAACAGGGTTAAGCAAGCACAATCTAAAAGCCCAAAATAAAAAATTCCAAATGTATTATTAAAAAATAAAAAATATATATTTTCAGGGAAATCTCATTGCTTTAGGGTGCATAAAATGGCATTCAAATATGATATTTTCCATATAGTTCTAGTCACATCCCACAGAAAACTTGAGCCACAGACCTAGCTCCTAACTGTTGAAAAAGGTGCTAATATATTTCTCTTAGGCCTGGGTCAGAGCAGCTTTGCCGCTTCAGAGAAGGAAAGGACTGTGGGCAGAGTCTTGCACAGAGAAAAATTCTTGGACAAAAAGAAAGCAAAAAAGAACAAGGATCCTAACAACAATATAATTTCTCATAGGAAACTTAGATGAAAGGAGGTAGATGCAGGATGGACAAGTTAACAGGAAACAGCCTATACTTGATCTGGAAGCACTTAGAAAATGAGAATATCAGAAAAACAAACAAGCAGCACAAGATCCCCAAACTGTGTTAAGCCTATCACAGAAGCCTAGTCAACCATGCAAGATCAAACCCACAAAGGTGGAAAGGATGAAGACAGAGCTATGTACCCTCATGGAGACAGGGGTCTTTCTGCACAAGAGGGGACAGCTTCTTTGGACATCTCCCTTGAACAAAAGGAGAGCCATCAAGAATGTGGCCTGGTCACACTCCTAGAGCCTGGAGCACCAGCCCAATCTTCTCATCCTATGACTTCTAGAGTTACCAGAGGAGGAATTGCACCCATGCTACCAGGAGGGGATAGCACCAAGGAAGCAATAGATGAAAATGGAGTCTGGTCTTGTCAGACAGTTTGAGGACAAGAGCTTCCCTCAGCTCCAAGCAGCCTATACAAGGACGCCATGCTACTTATGCTCCAGACAACTGAAAACTTGCTCATAGTGCCCTGGAGGAATGAATCACTGTCCTGGTTTGAGTTAGAACCAAACTAATTCTGTTCAGTGATTTTACTCTTCAGCTGAGCCTCTTCTAATTAACTGCACTTTCTGAAGTTAACGGAGGATTTTTGCAGACAGCGTCTGCTTCTAGCAGGGGTAGTGCTTAATGTTTAGAGTTACTACCAAGGATTGGTGTGCAGACCAAGGTCACTACTAAATCTTGTGTACCACATCAGGGGGTGTAAGAGTAAGAGGCCACACCTGCAGGGAGGAGCAGCCAGGACAGATGACCCTAAACTGACCAACAAGGTATTCCATCCCATATACATCATATTCAGTATAAATCTGAGGGATCACAAGCTTTCTTCTAAAATGGCCATCATCTGAGGAGGACTCTGTCCATTCCGCCTGACTCTGTCCCAATCCGTGTGTTCCTGAACACAGTTCCAGAATCCAGCTCCTGAACCTGGTTCCTGTCTGTTGCTGAGTCCAGTCTGGGATGTCCCCAGTGCCAGCTCCTCAGCATCAGCAGTGACAGTGGCATAATCGCCATCAGGGGGGTTGGGTTCAGTACTGGTTTTGTATATATTTGTATATATTCTATTCTACTATCTTCATTGAAGCTGTTTCAGTTTTCTTTTCTAATCCATGTCTCTCCCTCATTCCCTTTCTCTCTGCATTTGGTAGGAGGGCCAACAGCAATCCCTAAGTCTCTCTCCTTTATTCCCTTTCTCTTCCCTTTTTTTGGAGGGGAAAGAGGGGTTAACAGAGAGCATCTGTTATAGGTCTAGCGGACTGAACCTAAGCCTTGACAATCACACAGAGAGAAACGCTGGCAGGCAACATGAGGAAGGAGTATCACAACCAGAGTTGCCAGTACAAGCAAGGAAGATTCGGGCAGATAAGAGAGGGCACAGCCTTGCAGGCTGTCTAGCAAGAGCATCCATCTGCAGAGTTCATCCAGCATAATTTCTCAGGTGTGCCATGAGTGCCCTGAGTTTGCACAGCTTTTTATGGCTGATGCACTAGGCAGTCATTAGGGAAGCAAAAGTATTTCTGTTTAACCTACTGAGGTTGTAACTGCTTGGTCCCGTACTCCTTACTATAGTATTACAGAATTGTTCTGATTGGAAGAGATATTCAAGATCAAGCCCAACAGTTAACACCACCAGGTCACCACTAAATCATGTCCCTAAAGTCCCTAGGCAGTTGTCTTTCCTCTAGAGCATAGGCCTGGTGTGCACTATTGGCTTCAGGTGGGAGCTGGCAGTTTCCACAGAGCTGAGAAGGAACCTGTGACCCAAAAAGCACTACAGACTCCTCAAAACATGAAGTGAGTGAGTGGAGATAGGCCAGGTACTGAAGACAGTATGACCCACATTGAGCTTGTCTGCTGGGGAACCCAATTCCCACAAAGCAGCAGAAAGGGCAGTACAGACTTACAAACCCGTCACTACCACAGTGGCTGAATCAGAGTTTGGCTTTGCTAGGAAGGCTTCTGACAGGAAGCCCTAGAAACTTCTAACCCCAGAGAAAAGGAGACATGAGGCATGCCTTCAACCACTCTTCCCAGATGCTGTGTCTGGCACAGGGACAAATGGCCCAGGCAACTATAACTAGACAAAAAAAAAACAAGGAAGAAATGTTGTCTGCTAAGCTTCCCATCAAGGTCACCATCTGTCATGCCTCACATTAGCTCGGATCTCAGGAAGGCAAAACCCCGGATGTTTCCAGGCATCTAGAAAGAGCAGAGGGGCATGATCCCAGGATAGCTGGAGGGTAGCAGAAGCAAACAAGCCTAACTGCAGTGTTTGGGAGAAATGCCACATTAGAACATGACGAAATTTGACTAATTGAGTTACAGGACAAAGTCACGACTGATCCTGTGTTTCTCACTAGCTGAGAAACTAAACTGACATCCCCTCAGATACCATCATCAGAACTGATATTCCCAACACAACCATGCCTCACAGTGCAGAGAGCTCCCCAGGCTGCCTCCAAGGTCTAGATTATTAACTGAGTCTGAAATCGTGGTGCATATTCTGATTTCTAAAATATTAATGCCTACTACTCTATCATTATTCATCTAAGACACAAAACCTCCAAGACTGCTAACATCCTAGTAAGGAACACTTGTCTTTTCTATTGAGAATTAGGGTCTTTGGGGATTCTTCTGGTTTTCTTTATAAAGCTTCAAAATGTATCCAATAACTAACTAAATTGAACTACTACATTTGAATTAGTAATATGAACCTGCTGTATCTCTGCTTTTATCAGTAGAAACATCCAGGAGCTGCATGCCTGCTGTTGGTGCAGAACATGTGTCCCAGTCACACACACACATTTCCACATGACTGTGACACAGCTGCTGCATGCTTGTTCCTAAAGACACATGGCACACATAAAAATTTGTTCCTTAATACCTGATTGATATTGAGTAGTGTATTTCCAAATAAATGGCTTTATCATTCATATAGGCACTTGGTAGCTGCTGAAATAAATAAATAGTGACCATAGCTTCCACTTGAATTTCTGTTGGTCTTAAAGAAAGACAACGTTGACAGGCTAGGAACTGGCAGGATAGTTGCATACACTGGACTGGCTGGAGAGCTGGGTGGAGAGGAATCTCATGAAGTTCAACAAGGACAAGTGTAGGGTCCTGCACCTAGGGAGGAATAACCCCATGCACTAGTGCAGGTTAGGGATTGACCTGCTGGAAAGCAGCTCTGCAGAGGAGGACATTAGAGTCCTGCTGGATAACAAGTTCACCATAAGGCAGCAATGTGCCCTTGTGGCCGAGAGGGCCAATGGTGTCCTGAGGGGTGTTAAGAGAAGTGTGAACAGCAGGTCAAGGGAGGTTCTTCTCCCCTTCTACTCTGCCTAGTGAGGCTACATCTGGAGTATTGTGTCCAATTCTGGGCTCCCTAGTTCAAGAGAAACAGGGAAGTACTGGAGAGAGTCTAGTGGAGGCTTCAAAGATGTTGAGGGGACTGGAGTATCTTTTAGGAGGAAAGGCTGAGAGACATGGGGCTCTTTAGTCTGGAAAAGACAGAGGGGATCTTATCAGTGCTTATCAATATCTAAAAGGCAGGGGTCAACAAGATGGGGCCACTCTCTTTTTAGTGGTGCCCAGCAACAGGTCAATGGGCACAAACTAGGCACAGGAAGTTCCAGCTGAACATAAGGAAAAACTTTTTCACGGTGAGGGTGACAGAGCCCTGGAAGAGGCTGCCCAGAGAGGTTGTGGAGTCTCCTTCTCTGGAGATATTAAAAATCTGAATGGATGCAATCCTGTGCAACCTGCTCTAGGTGAACCTGCTTTAGCAGGGGGGTTGGACTACACGATTTCCAGATGTCCCTTCCAAACCCCACCATTCAGTGATTCTGTGAATGAGATTAGCAACCTATGACAATGTAATAAAACTGCCCTCTAGTGGGAAAGTACCAATCACATCTACAGCCAACACACAGGGGAGGATCTGGGGGCCCACAGTACACCGCTGAGTTTCAGGGGCTGGATCAGACACCAGTTCCATCCTTTTAGACTGTCCCTGCATCTGGCTTGGTTGAGGCTGCAGCCAGGCTGCCTGCTGCATTCCCAGGATGGCTACACCATTGTGACTGGAGGTAACACTGCTTTGGCTTTTTCATCCAGGCCTTTCCTACTTTACCATTCACTGGAGCCTGCAGAGGACATCCTCTACCAGCTGGTATCACCTGTTAGTTAGGGAAAAAAGACTTACATATTGAAAAAAGATGAGTAAATATCAACTGTCAGACCACTTAGCATTATTCAAAAACCTTGCACTCACATGATGCTAGCACTTGGCCAGCACCAGGGCTTAATGCACATCAACAGTGAAAGCTGAAGCCTTATAGCCTGAGAAGTCTCCCCAGAGCCCCACCCCCAGAGATGCCATCATATTGTACCAAAAAGCCAAGTACACTCACAAGCCCCACTCTTCCGCCACATGCACTGGACAGTCCAGTGCCTTAAAGATGCTCACGGTGTTAGTCCTTTTTGCAGCACAGTGGGGAAGGGCTTGATCTGAGCATGGAGATAAGAGTCCAGCAATGGCCCAACACTGGCTTTACAGAGCAGCATCTCCTCTAATAAAGGAATGATGTGACAGCTAGACTTCAGGTCATCGAAGGAGAAAACAAGGCTCCTTATTAAAAGAAAATGAAGTCCAGATAACTGTATGTCTTGACAGTGAAAACTTATTTTGGAGAGGCTGGAAACACGAATAGGGAAATTACAGCACAGGAACTGATTGTGCAACAGTTATTATATCAGCCCTCTGCTTCAGAATGTACCTTACCCATTTTAAATTTTCAAAGTAGAAACGCTGAGTTTTGAGGTGACCAAGTACTGTGCTTCCAAAGATAAAATTTCTCTTTCTGCCCAGAAATGCTGTCTGGCTCCAATCAATTTCACTTCGCCCTTGAAAGCACAGACCTGGTCATCTGCACACTTCCCAACTGATTCCAACTCATGCCTCCCACTTCTGCCTCAGACAAGTGGGTCTGACACAGAGAACATGGAGGTCCCCTTTAGTCTTAGGTGGCCGTGTGCTCATTTTATACCTGGCTTTTCATTAACAAAACCTCATAGTCAAGGCATTTGCCATGGGTTTCTCTTTTGGGAAACTCAGTCGTTAGCTCCAGAAATTAGAGTGTATTCTTGGCAACATGAGTCAGCCCAGTAACGTTCCTGCTATCATTAGATTCCTTATTTAAACTCTGACCTCACATTTAAATGTAACTATTACAACTTCACCAGTCCCTCCAGTTCCATCTACCTGTAAAGCAAAGTGAGTAGCAGAGCTCAGACCACCAGGGCTTCAAACTTCCTTGTCCTTCAGGCATTCCCAGGGTAGCTCTCTCCCTGGCCCAAGGGAAAACAAGGCAGCATTTGCTGATCCTTTACCCCTGGATGATGATCCCAGCTTCAATTCTGCTTATTATTTCTACCCCACAGGATCCGACAGCTCTGGTCAAGACACCACACAGTCTCACAGCCCTTCTGAAAGAATTTGAGTCCTGAGCAGGACAATCTCCTAACCATGGTTAGTTCACACAACTTTAGGCCAGGTAGATAAAAAGTCACCACAACTATCCCATAAACAAGCCATGGTTCTATCATCCTGAAGAACATTCCTCACTTCCTCCAAGAGCCTGGGACCAGTACATGTAACTGTGCTAAAATGCTCGCAAATATAGTTTCCACCTTGAACTAAAATAGCCACTGAATGAAAGTGCGTACAGAAAGTCTAGCTTCATACTGATTGAACCTCGCAGTTCAATTTGGTGTTCTGCAGGCTAATTCAAGGCTTGCTTTTTTTTATTTCTTCACCAGTCCCCTCCCCTCAGTTTATATATATTTGCTCTCTTCTACTTTTAGAAATATATCAGTAGGTCATGCCAGTAGTTTCTTATTCGTGAAGATGGTAGGGCATGGGCTGTTAGCATTAATCTTAAAACTGCAAATGCTTAATTCTCTGACTTGGACAATTTTTCAGTGTTTGACTTCAGAGCTTCAGCTTAATTCCTTCAGTAGAACTCCATATTAACAAACAGTTACAAAACAGAATTAGTTTAACACATTTTTAGGCTGTTAGGTTTACTTTTCAAAGATGGAATCATCCTGTACCACTCATCCTTTGGTTTTCTTTGGTTCTGATGATGCGAGAGGCCTTTTGGAGCAACATAGAACTGTCCTTCAAGTTAATTCAACACCTGGTATAGGCAAACTACACATAACAATTCAAGCATTTGGATCTGAAAGCCTTTTGTCTCAGGCTGTTGGCTACAGCTGTAGAAACGGCCGGTTTCATAGGGTCATATCACAAGGTCAACAGCCCTTTCTTATTTGAGCATTTATATTTCTGATGGATGTAGAATGACTGTTCTTCAGGGACACGAGAGGAGAGTCGTAAGGCCTATGCAAGTACTTCCCTGCTTATCTTGTGCTCTTAAGAGCAGCTTCTGCTCTCCAATATTTAGGGCTAAAGCTTGCACCTAAAGATAGCAAGCAGACATTCTGCAAAGGAAAGGGCTTGCATAAAGCAAGATATGCAAATGAAAGCCTCCACTTTTCCTCAGCTCAGACTTTAGTACTTCTCTGCTAACTTCAAAAGTACATTAACAACCAAGAAGGAAGAGCTGAAGTTGAAACTTTGTCCCAGACTTTGTCTCCACATTTGTGACCCTTAGAATAAGGTTTGGATGAAAATATTATAGGTTTTACTCATATATATTTAGAATTTAATTGCAGAAATATTCACTTGATCCACAGGGGAGCAGTTTACTTTGAAATATGAGAATTTCAGATTGAGGGAGTCCTTTCTCCAACAGTGAAGACAGACTGATCTGACTTATTATTCCTTACTGAAGAGTTTTGCTTTGCCAAGGTCATAGCTGTTTGTCTCAAACCATGGCCTAGAAACATTCAATCCAATTAACACATCTCAACTAAAATGCTTCCTTAGTTACTAAATAAACTGGGCTAAACCTATTTACTGCATGGACTTAAAGAGAGGAGGTGTTACCAGCAGTTCTTTTACTCAGATATGCTGGGTGAGCTCCCATCCACCCTGCCAGCCCCACAGTCCCCTTCCAACAGATCTGTGCAGGAGACAGAGGGAAAAGCAAACACCAAGTATCCACAGGGATTCACCAAAACCCTTCTTGACTCAACAGCAGTGGCCATTTTCCCCATTTCCCAAAGGTAGCATTTTCCAAGGGACCTAGCACAACATAGACACCCAGAGGATGTAACCAAATGAGCGGTGGACTAGAAGAAAACAGAAAACACAGACTTCATTGTGACTCCAGCGCCAGCTCAACTCTAAGTCATTTTGAAACTGCCCTAAACCGCAGTGGGAAACTCCTCAGGGTTGGCAGAGCAGCCTGGTCTACCCTATTTGGGCAAGGCATTATATTCTTTAAATATTAGTGTTCACTGGTTTGGGGATCACCATTGCATTTCAAGCTTGCCCTTATCGCTTAGCTTTCTCTCTGTAACTTCTACACGTGGCAGAACATAAACACCATGATGGGGAAGATTGCATGTGAGGAACAGCCAGTAACAGAGAGACTCAGATAGCAAACATTGTCATCTCTCTGGAAGCTGTACCTGAAAGGAAGGCGGGAAAGACTGGAGGAGGGGCTGTCAAGGGGACTGAAAGCCCCATCAGGTGCTTGGTCCAGGAGGGAGAGAGCACATACCAAAACCATACTGGTAGGAAGAGGTCAACTTTAAAAGGGAGAGCCCTTTGTCTTCCCTGGGATTTTAATCACACCGTGGTGGCTGGGCAGAAAGGAGGACTTTAAAGAACCAGAAAATATAGTTATAATCCCACTTTTATTCAGAACCTGATGAGTTGTAAGTCAGCCTCCCACTGCTACTTAGCCTGTTGAAACTCTTGAACATCCACTCCAAAGCAAGGAGCTCCCCTCCCCAGTTTTCTGCCCTCCTTGCCCCCATAGCAGAGGAAGATGACAGAGGAGAGTATCTCATCTTTCCTTTCAGCAAAAGGGCAGAAGCAATGAGAAGCGCTTCCACCAGCAGTAAGGCACAGATTAGTCACTGATTCCATGTCACCAATGTCAACTGATAGGAAGAGACAGCAGCACATCAAACACAGCAAGATATCAGCACAAAACCAGCAAGCAAAGGTACCAGTGCTTGACCCAAAGACATTGCCACACATATGACAGCAAATGTATACACTGACGAAGCTAAGAGCGGGATAAGTAGGAGGGTGCAATAACTTGGAGTAAAAAAACTGAAGTCAAGCTACATATGTAGCTCAGAGAACTGCTACACAGGAGTAATTTGTGTCACACAAATCAGAGTTTCAGAGAGGGCACGTAAATTCTGAAACTGCAGAAATAAGGGAAATGAAGAGACAATATCATTTTGCTCTCCATGCTTAAAGAGTATCTTCTCTTTAAGAAATCTGACAGGGAAACAAAATGGAGGTATTTTTGTCATGCTGTTGATTTCAAGAAAAAGTATTTGCTCATTTAGAGCAGTTCTGCAAACCTCAGTAAGTGCTGCAGTCTGACTAAAGGAAGTGCACCTCCCAGGTGCGTTAGTTCGTAGAATTGGGACAGGTCCTGGGAGGGAGAAAAGAGGTTCAGTAATGGGAGTTTCCAAGGTTAGGGGGATTTTTTTCTTCTTTCTGAGAATCCATATGAGGAGGAAGAGCTGTGACAAGGATGGGAGAACTCCTTCTCCTAAACCATACTAACCACATGTGACAGTATGTAATTAATACCTCATCAGCAGAGAGGTGGGGCAGTCCCTTAAAGTAACATGCTCAAAGCATTCTCTTGCTTTCGAGGAAAAGGAAGGAAGATCAGCCATTTATCTATCACCTGACACAGAAAGGAGAGGAAGAGTAATGCATCCCTGCTCTGCAAGTCATAAGATAAAAATGAAGGTTGTTACTCAGGGGAGGGAGGAAGGTTAACAGTTTGCACCAATTTGGATTACATGTCATCAGCCAATACTCCACACAGTTTTAAGATGTAGCAGTTACATATCCATCTTCAAAATGAGCCATCTAACGGGGTGTAAGCACCATTGCCTCTTAACCCCTCTGGAAGGGACTTAATTTTCCTGGAATTTCCCTTGGCTACTACAAATGTTTTCAGCAGCATTTTTGAAAGTCATTAGTGCATACAAATACTTAAATTTCCACTCCTGTCTGCTGGAGATCCCACTGTGAAGCTGATTTTCTAAAGGTCCACCACTCAGCATTGTTTGGAAATAAGCTCTATTTCAAGTGTTCTCACATGGGCACCTGTCATCAGATGTGTCTAAAAAGCCCTTCCTCTGACACTGTCATAAAGATTTGGTAACAGCACAGAGCCAGGGAAAACCAACTATGAGTAGGATATGGCCCTAAACACTCACCAAATTCAAAGGGAACTTTTGCACCTTTGAAGTTAAGTACAGAATTAGCTGTTTTGGTGAACTGGTGCATTATGGCCCAATGCAATAAGGAATATGCACCCAAATTATGGTTATAATGTCTTAGTCTTGTTTTCTGCTTAACACAAGTAGAGAATTTTACCTAGTATTCCCTGCATCACACCTTCTCCACAGGAATTCCTCCTTCTGTTTGCTACTAATTCATCCCATCTGAATTTTAATGCCATTAAATGATACCAGAGAAAGAACACCTCTATGTTCTTTTCATTGCTCTGCAGGATTAGAAGTATAGAGAAGAAATGAAATTATATGTTGCTTAGCAGTGAAAATACTACAGTGAAGATTTGCCATGCACACAAAAGCTTCTACTAGTATCAGCAGGACTGCATTGAGGGAGTAACCAGAACATCAGGCAAGTGCAGTGTCACAGGAAGGAATTAGGAACATGCTCTTCTCTTTTCATAGACTCATGACACGTGCACATGACATACACCTTCGGCACCCTCAATGGGCTGGGACTGCAGCTGCCCCCTTTCCTAACCTGATGGCAGGAAAAGAAATGGCTCAGCATCTGCTGCATGAGCAGGCAGTGACAGGAGAGCCAGAAAACAACCATTACACCTCTTCCAGAGATATGCATGCCCGCCCTGTGCCTCAGTGAACTCCAAGCACCCTCTGAAGAGGAAAATGCCACACCTTCCAAAGCAAAGGTGAAGTGTAACCTCTTTGCCAGGCAAACTTCAAACATCTGAGGAAACCACATCCTTCTACTGTGGTCCCCCTGATCCAACTCCAGAGTAACTTCCTCTTGCCCCAGGTTCATCACCACCAAAGAGTACTCTGCTTCTGGAAAGGGGCATAGTGCCACAGTGACAACACTGTAAAGGCTGAACATTCACATTCATCTTACTAGGCTGCTCCCATGCTCCCAGTTACTACATGTTGATAATTACCAGCAATGGAGAACTTAACATAAAGATATACTGCTCAGAGACCAGACTTGCTTTCTAGAAATGCAGTAGAATTGAACTGTACTCTCCCTGGCTTTTGTCCTACTATGATTTCTTTGTAGTCATTACCATCCCCTTTCCCACTCCCTCTCTTCCCAAACCACAGCCAGATTCTGACATTTGGACAGTGTAGATTTGGCAGCTCCCTTACTGAGATGAGACATGTAACCTAAAAGAAGTAAAGCAGTTTTAAGCAAGTTTTCAGATCTTCACTGGGCTCTGTTCTTTCCCCTCTGCAGCAGTGCTGGTCCTCCTTACTGCTACCTTGTCTCCTCTCACAAGCAACAGACATATTTGTCTCTGCAGTCTGTTTTCTGGTCCATCTCAACCCCCATACCCTACTGTCTTGGTTCCCAGAGGTCTAAGTGTCTTCCCTGCCTCTTCCCTTCACTTTAAAAAAATTATTAAAAAAAAAAAAGCAAATGAAAAAGTTCCTCTATATCACATACCAGGTAAGCCACTCCTGCTTCTCTCTACTCTAGCCCCTCAGAGACTTCACCATCTCTCTCTTTTTTTTCTCCTTTGCCATCTCTCTGCTTAGCAGACTCCCTACAACCCTGGTGTTTCTTTCACCAACCACCTTCCCCCAAGGCAAGCCTGGCCTTCCCCAGTTCAGGAAGTGTCAAGCTATATAATGGGTGTGCAGGGATAACCTGCAATACTTCTACACAAAACCAACCCAACCCAAACACAAGGGAGTGACAGGCTGGATCCCCAGCTCCTTTACATTGAACGGACACCAGTAAACAGTGAGAAGCTTTATTCATCTGTGCCAGTGAAGTCTGCCTCACAGTAAGACCAGCTGGTAAGAAGTGCATAATAAATGTTAAATATAAACGTACCACAGTCCTATCTGGGTCACAGGAAGCAGAGATCACACAGAAACATATACCATGAGAAATGTGTGCAGGGGAGGAAGGTCAAATTTCCTGGTTCATGCTTTGCAAAAATGTCAACAGAAGGTTGTCCCCAAGTGTCAATGCTGCAGCAGTTATCACTTTCTTTTTGGGTGTTTTCCTTGCTCACTTCGAGATGCTTGAAGGAGAACTGCTTAAAAGCTGCTGCCATATCATCTGTGCAATCTGGGGGAGTTCCTTATTACACGCTGGAGATAGGCACACAGAGCAGGCATGGCTGTACCAGCACATGTGTGGCAAGTCCCAGGGAAGTTCCCTGTGACTCTACAGGCCATTTTAGTAGGTAGTCCACAGTGAGCTGTTGAACATGTTAGTTACAAGGTTACCTTGTAAACACAAAACCTTATAGACCCTCCTTTTCAGACATCAACTCCCTAGGTCACCCTTCTCAATCTGCCTTCTGAATCGGCTCCCCAATCCAAAGTTGTTTCTTCTGCCTGACTAGGATGGAAAGTGATGCTTGGATCTAATGAGCAGCTCACAGAAGAGTTAAAGAGGAGGCAGCCTTCTTGGCCTTGACCTGCTCTGGCTTCATAGCACTCCTAAGTGATTCCTGTGTTCCTGAAAACTTTATTCTAACAGGAAAGAGTCTGGAAAGGTGGGCTGATAAATACTTTGGACTTCTACCCATGAGAAGACTCTAGGAAAAATCATGCAAAAGTGCCACCACCAGGTAATTACCCAGGTAATTCTGATCTGGGCCCTGTCATAGGCACCTAAGATGGACAGCATCCCAACAGGTCCAGAACAATCCATTTTCCATGGGTGTGAGTGGCAATACCAGACAGGAGGTGCCAGAGTAGCAGGGTCTTGAGCTGTACAAAAAGAGCTCAGTGGAAATCCAAGCAATCAAGATATCTGCCTGGCAGTGAAGGTCTGCATGTCTGTGGTTAATACAGCACAGGGTTGAATGTTGCTAGTTCTTGGAGCTCTTTCATCCCATGTCAGCCTCTTCACAAAATCAAGATTACACAAAATGAAGCTGTCACTTCAGCTTGCATGTCTAATAAGGGCAAAAAGCCCTCTGCTTTTGAGGCTCGAGCTCAACTTTCAGTTCATCTGTTTCTACTTAGATCGCTTAAAGACTGTGCAGCTGCTCAAGGAAGTTCTCATTGTGAAGCAATGCAGCAGCCACAGCCTTCAGAAGACAACACAGCACTTCCCAGAGTCCTTCTTGTTGACCACTGATTTATTCTAGATACTCAAGGTTGGGTTTTGGGGGTTGGTTTGTTTTGCAGTTATTTTTGCTTTATTAACTGCAGTCTAAGAAATTCAGGTAAGACATGAGCTACAGAAAAGCACAAAGTGCCCTCTGCAAGGGAAAAAAATTTCTAACTAAATAGAAGCACTTAGACACAGATTTATAAGGCAGGCCAAAGTCCCACAACAGTCCTCATAAGTCCACGGTTCCTGTCTATCTGTCTCCATGGACACACTGTCACCAGCACTGCAGAGGACAAGGTCTTCGCAGGGCGAAAAGAATGATGTAAGATTTACTGCAGAATGAGGATCTATATCAAGGTTGCTATGTCGATTATTTAAAACTGAAACTCTGCAAGAGATCTAGATCCTCCCTCTCCAAGATGAACATTAACTTTGGATTAAGAACAACAACAAAAATCCTTGCAAAAGAACTCAACAGTTTCCCTAAGGTTTCTTTCAATCTTGTCTTAGGCAATTTGTGGTGGCCAGTGCTGAAGGTGATAACCTGGGGCAGATTGAGGGTGTGCTTGATTCTGTCTGGACACACATATATTCAGATATAGCTACAGATCTGTTCACTTCCTTCTTCTCCTCTCACGGTGAGACAATTGCCAAAGTATTTTCCACTGCCTTTGCATCTTCCAGCCAATAACCCAAAAATGCATTACAAGCTTTTAACACCTGACCCCCAACCTCTATCCAGTAGAAAAAACAGATTTTAGCACCCCAGAAACTGAAAGAGAAAGAAAAAAATTACTTGGAGCAGGCCCACTAGCAAAACTACAGGGAAACAAGTAATAAGTGCAGTTTCACTTGTCTAGCAGCCCAAGGCAATCAGAACAACAGTCAGCACACACAGCCTCATCCACAGCTGTTGGGTTTGACTTGATTCGCTCCTGTGATGCGCAGGCTACGCAGGTCCCTGCAGATCGGAGGTGGGAATGTTCCCGCAGCCTGGTGCTGTACATCTGCACTGCACACATACCACCCAATGCCCATGAGGAACAAAGCCCAGTTCCCAAAGAGGTATAGGTGTTTCTCTCAGGGACCAGACACTAGCTGCATCAAACCGAAGTAGACAGGAGTTCAGTGACCAGGTACAGCAGGCTGCCAGACACAAAGCATCATGTAGTATGGGCATGCTTGCCTGTAAACAAATGAATGGGTGATGGTGAGCCTTACATCTTCTCATACTGCAACAAAACGTGGAGGGGGAAAAGGCAAAATATCTCCCTGACTCCAGCACTTTGAAAACCTTGTTGCTGTTTTTGTCACTGCTGACACTGCCAAGTGATGCTGCTCCTCAAAAGGGCTGCTAAAGGTATTCTTTACATCGCCAGGCTTCCCGTGCTGCAGAGTTGATGCAGCTGCACTGATTTCCCTGCTGAATCACTGCATCCCATATCACAGCAGGAAGAATCCCTGCTGTTGGAGTACCATATGTGCCTCTCGATATCACAGATGCAGTTGAAGAATGAATGTCTTGGGGCAGAGAAGAGGGATTTTACACAGCCACAAAGAGGAATGGAAGTTCAGTAAATGAATGATTCAATTAAAAGGAAAATTACAATGACAAAGGTCAAACATTACTACTACACATTTTTCCCCACTCCTCCTCCACTCCCCATCCCACCTCCCTCCACTCCCCTCTGCCATGTAGCACTCCAGCTAACATGGGTCTAGGTAACAGGCAGATTAAAAATAATATTTGTTGCTCTTAACATTAGTAGATGGTAATGATAGATTCTGTGTTAAATTTGTGACTGCTAAAATTGACAGAACTACTAGCCCACTGTACAAGTAGGGATCCACATAAATGTGGCTGGGAGTTAAAGCAATATGCAAAAATAAAAGGAAGCTGTGGTTCAAGTTGAGGAGTTTGCAGTTTAGACAAGAGACCCCTACAGAAAAGACTTCTGCTTCAACGTGTTAGAATTGGCCAATTTAGAGCTAAGAAGCAGGTCTCCCATTGCTTGGAATGAAGTCAGTACCAAAGCAACCAAGTTAGCCTAGTGGCACAGGGCAACAGAAAGTCCCTGCCATTTGTAGCTGCCACACAACTGCTGGCCAGCTCAGCCACAACCACCATCTCTTAGAATTTATCACGTGTTCACTCTTGACTACCTGTGCAATTCCCCACTGTTATAAGCCAATAACCTAAGAGAAAGACAAAGGTAAAAAACTAACCATGGAGAGAAGTGCCTCATGGAGTGCTATAATACATATAAAACTTAAAAATTGTCTCTTTCCTATGGCCTCGTTAAAGACAAGTGCTGTAGCCACTATAGAAAACTAGAACTGCTTCCATTAATAGTTCTGCTAATGTTTCATCAGTTTTGGTAGTATTTCCTGGGAAATCCCTGTGCTGGTCCAAGGAACAACAAATACTGTGGCAAAGGGAATTCTGAAGTGTAGACACTGAGCACTCAGCCAGATCAACCCCTCACCAGATGTATCTGTCTACATTGGGCTTGGCAGGCTACCCACATGCAGGGTGATTCTGCATATGTGTGATCCAGGGAAAACCTGGTTAGACTTCAAATACCTATCTCCTAAGAACTGATTGCTAAATCAGAAGGAAGCCTGCTAATTTCTGTGTGCCCTGCTTTCTGTGGCTTCATCTTGAAAATCATCCATCTGTACAACACACAAGACAATATATTGTCTGCTCATGGCAAACAACAGAACTGAGCTTGAAACGAGAATGTGAAGGATTATCTTCTTGCTTAAGAGAGGAGAAAGTACACAATTCTCAGAATGACTGTAGATCATGCTCACAACAGGGTCTGCCAGCACAGCCCTTGCCAAATGAAAACCATAATAGTGCTTAAAGGCACTGTGGTGAGGAATTCGAACAAGTAATAACAGCTCTGATACCATGCTAAATGAGTAGCATCTGAAATGCACACAAAAGGACAAGAGGCCAAAATGCAGTCAGTCAGTGGGAATTCACAGATTACTGTATATGATGCTACCAAACCATTAAGACTGGGAAATACAGTTGCATAAGTGTGTTATCAGAAACTTTTTTAAATTTACGGTCAGATGACTGAATTCAAAGACCCTAGATGGCATTATCTCAATTTATGTTCTATAACCATAGGCTGGCTAATTCCTTCATTACACTCTAGTTTTATTGTTTAATCAAAGCTTTTCCTCTAGAAATTATATTCTTTGGCTTAAAGTCTTAAAATGACAACAAAGTCAGCTCATTTCTATGTTATTTGCTTCCATGACTAGCTACTCTCTGGTAAAATATAGTGTAAATAAACAGCCTCCTAGTTCCAGACAAAACTTGTCTAATTTCTTCTTCAGGCAAAATATCTTTTTGTTATACCTTTTGATCTTCAAGATACTAATTCCTTTTAAAAATCTGCACTAGAGAATAGCTGGAAGGATCACAAAAAGCTCATCCCACTGAGACCACATCCTTTGGAGCTTTGCTAAACAAATGCATTCCAGATATTTTCCAATTTTTTTTCCCCACCTACTGTAATTCTCTGTCCAAACCAGGTGTCAGGACAGCATAAAGCCATAAATGAGAGCAATAGCTGAGGCCTCCTAATATTTGCAGCACATCTTTCCCTCCACCAGCATGAATTTGGAGGCTCACAGAACTCATTACAGAATAATTCTCCTCCTTAGAGCTAGTACTCCAAATATGTGCCCTAAATAAAGCGTGAGAGAAACATATTTCCACTAACAAATCATAGAAGTTACATCAAAAGTAGGTAAGCAAAAGGAAGTTTACCAGAATACAAAAGAATAATAAAAAAAAGTGTCAGAATACTACACTGCACTATTTAGCAATTAGCTATGAGATGAAAAGTGGTTAAAAGCAATACGGGAGGCCCTATCCCTAGATCAGGCATGGCACATCCTAACCCAACACATGATGAAGCTAGCTCATTCTCAACTATTTGCAAAGTTTTTGATGGGCAGGCCAGAAAGGAATAAAGAATGGTTTTCTGTTTGTTTGCTGACCAAAGACCAAACCAAAGCTGAAAAAATACCCACCTTTTTTAGATGTAGAAAAAGGCTCGGTCCCATGGGCAGTGTTTCTTATTTCATCCAAAGTATTTAATCCAGCTCTGCTTTCTTAAAAATTCCACACCCCTGTAACCTTACCATAAGAAAATAATTCCCATATGTTGGATTTATATTTAGCAAATGACATTGCCAAAATTGCCCATTGTCAAAAACAGTTGCAACATAGATCTGCAACAATTTCCACATACATAATAGCCAAAATACTTTGTCTGAGTTGCTATGACAAGCAACATTATTCATAATTTACTATAATTAGCAGTCATCGCAGTCCTTATTTCTGAATAAAAAGGTGCTCATCAGTCAAAGGAAATTGCATGACCGTTGTGTTTGTCAGGGGGGTTCTGAACTTCAACCCCTAGAGATTGTGAGTGGGGGTGATCTCAGTTCTAAAGCACAGGACAGAACAGTTCCTCTGCTCCTCACAATTATCTAAGCTAACTTATAAATTTTTAAATTCATTAAAGTATGTAGAATGAGAGAATCTTCTTTTTTGGAGTGACAGGATATTCCTACTTGCTTCTCATGATCGTAGTCTTTGAACTGGGATTGATGCTCTCTAAGTAGGAAAGAACTGTGACTTAAGGGGGAAAAGTGTAAAATATGTATAAATGTCAGAGTAGATTCTTCTCCTCACTGAGCTTATTTTGTATGTGCCCTTGTTTCTGGAGGATTTGTCTCTGGTGTGACAAGCTAGTCAAAAGAAAAAACTTTTCACAGTAGCAATTGATTCTTCTGATGTACATTCAAACGTGACTGAATTTGCAGTTGAATGCATTAGCAAATGGAGACAAGGAGAAAAGCAAACTGCCAGGAGACAGCAGTTAGTGCAGCAAGAGGTGACTTGGCTGTAAGCACCTGTGAACTGTGCTCCAGGGAAGAACCAGCAACAGGTAGAATTACATCAGGAAGGTTCATCTCTCCTTAACACTGCCCAAAGGGACTGTCTTTGAGAGAATCACCAGGTCAACCTGTCCACAGAAGTGATTCACAGTGTTTAGAAGTCTAGAGACCAGTGCTTTGCACAGAGCTTACACATGGGAGTATGAAACAAGAAGCTTGCCAGGGCTAAGGTGCCAGGTAGCACAACTGCTAAGTGATAGCTCACCCAAAACAGCCAGGTCACTACTAGTAAGTTGATGCATCTTCTATCTACCAAAGCATTCCCTGTTGTGAGGGGAACAAGGCAGAGTGTGGAGGCATCCAAACCTCTCCCTCTCCTGCAACGGTTTGCTGAAGGTTTTGGTACAAACCTTTCTCTGGAAATTGTGATTTCTTACACATTGTACCAGAGATCTGAGCTAACCAACTGTAGGAGTCATGAGAAAGCTGGAGAAAATGGCAAACACAGAATTATCCAGCCTCAGTAGGGAAATGAGATTGCTTGACATCACTAAATTGGAAAGAGGGAACATTCACAAAGGATGCTCCTGTTGTCACCACTGCTCATTCAAGTGGCAGTGCTTTGCGGATATTCAGGAAGCCTGGGATGAGCACTGGTTCAAGATTAAAAGCTCCCCATTTCTTGCTTGAGGAATCCTGTGCTGCTGGACAGAGGGAAGCAAAGAGGTGATTGTAAAAATCTGAAAGTAGGAGTGGGAAGACCGTTGGACATTGAGTCAAACTAAGCCAGGTCCTAAAAGCCTTTTCTTTTGAGTTCAGACTAGGAAAAGCCTAATTCCAGAACCATGATCTTTATTTAGAACATATGCTGTTTTTTTAATAAACTGGATAAAACAGCATAAAACAGAGGAACTGTTCTTGCAACTAGAACAGGTTTCTCTACCTTACAAGTCTATCTTTTCACAAAGATGAAAAGACTACGGAGAAAGTTGTTAGTTCCCTTCATGAAGTGTGCAACAAAAACAAAACCACATGGAAAAATTATTATTAATGATGCAAGATTCAGGAAACACCTGAAATAAGTTTGCCTCTGCCACTTCAGTTTGGCTTCCCTTTATGCACTCACGATGTAACTTTCAATTACCCCTAAAAATAGCGTTTCCCCCCAGGCATCATCATGTCACTATACATGGGACAGCCAAATAATCTTTTACTGAGTGTTAACTGGCATTAGTTTCCTCCCCACTGTTTAACATACAACCCTGGCTTTATTAATACATACTATTTAAAACTTCCACTAAAAAGGAGTAATTTATCTTCAGAGGATTTTCTATAACTGTCACGATACAACAACAGAAAACTTTATAATCATTACAACCCTGTGAGATGCAGACAGACATAATAGCAGGGAAGGAACAGGACAGTGTGGAGGTGGAGACACTGGGTTACACTCCACTGATGCAGGTAGCTTGCCCAAAAAAAGCCAGAATATACTTTTCCGGTAACAGTGCTGATAACCAGCACTGACAGGCAGAAGAACTAGGTTGCAGGCAGCTCCCTCCCAAGAGCGCATGGCAAAATGGATGGGCCATAAACAGACTGAGCAACACAATCCCAAACAATCCTGTTACAATGCAAGAGTTCAGGGTCCCCTGGTTATGATCCATTCCCACAGCTCTCCTTTTAGCTTTTGGACAACTGGGCTTTGGCACCTGCTACCCACAAAATTCAGCTAGGCCTGGATGCCACTAGACTGTTGAGTCCCAGTTTCTTGGGAAAGTTCTGCTGCAGGAGAACTCTCAGTATTAAATTTCAGCTCGGATAGTTAAGGTGGTTCAAGTTTTCAACAACTTCCAGCTAAGGCCTCAGTTATTAATAATAAGAAGAAAAGGAACCAACTGCACCTCTGCGAGTTTCGAAGAAGTCAAAACATTGGGGAAAAAATGTTATTCCTATTTTTATGAAGAATGGACTCTCAACAAGTGATGGTGGACACACCTCAAATTCAAAGCAATACTGCATAGTTGGTCACTTTCTCCTTCACATTGCCTTCACAGAATGCAGCAAAGATGCATAGTTTAGTCCTACCTTGATATTTGAATCAGAGAATTTGCTGAGAATTTGTAAAATGAAGTAATCAGCTGCTGCAGAGAAAAGATAATTTCTTTTTGTCCTCTAACTTGTAGCAACACTATCTTTTCAAAAGCTGTGGGATACTCAACTACCCATGATCAGCTTTCAGAAAGCAGGAGATGTTAGAGATAATCATATTATTTGTCCCCCACTGCTACTAACTTCAAAATACATTCCAAAATCCTGATTTAGTCTTACAGTATCCTTTGCCTTCAGACCAACGCACAGGCATCCGAGCATACACAAAAAAAAGAAATCAAACAGTTCTCTTCACTCTGATTAAGAAAATAGGAGCAACAGCACTTCACCCCAGTAGCTTGTATCTGGGCAAACAGAGAATTTTGTTGCCTAGACAAGAGGATAGATACAAAACTACTACTACTGGCTTCCTACCTTTAGGGTTCAAGAGCACCAACAGCCCTGGTGACCTGGAGTTTGACCACTGATACCCAGTAGGTGTACCCTTGAGGGTCTACTTAGCTACCTTTTCACTGAAGGTAAGCATCACCCAGGGTAGTTTAAAGACTGTGATTTTAATTATCATCCCAACAGCACAAAATGTATATCATTGATGACAAAGAATTTAAACTGCATTTATGGCAATTGAAGGCCACTGAAGCAAATGGAACCTTAGCAAAAATAAGTCTGACCCCAAAACTGTAATAGTTTATGTGCAACAAAACCATCTTTTCATAGCAAACCAAGACTCCCTTCTGCAGAGAGGTCATTTAATGGTTTTAGCATGCTGAATTCAGCCAGCATATTCAGAGATAGAAACAGATTTTGATCAAAAAACTTGTTGAGAACTCATTAAGCAGCAGGAAAAGTTACAAAACACCAGCTGTAGTCCTGTTGGACTATCATACTCATCAAAAAATAAAGTTCTTTGTTTTTCTGACTTGGTTTCATTTATTAAACTCCTGCCCATTCTCATTACTTCCCAGGGAGTTGTAAGAGTAAGCACTGGGAGGCAGGATGACTTGGGAAGCAACCAGCACCAAGCTGAGAGAACACTATGCAACTTTTCCATTTCCTTTCAGGAGGTGTCGTGTGTCTTTACCTCACAGCTGAGATATTCAAAGGAGAAGCTTAGTATACAAGTGCCTGTATCCTAACAGCCCGTGGTGTCATGATGCAATGACATGATCACACATTTTCAGTGTCCATATGTAGGTCTTTAATAAGGCATGCATTGATGGGAAGGGCACTCTGTGCAGCTCAGTAAATCTGCAGTTTTGCTGCAGAGAGCTCAAGCAAATACCTCCAACAGAATTTTTGATCTCAGCATCACCCACTTCATTGCCCAGATACATTCTGCACAGCCGCAGCACCAGGGCTGGCTTTGCGGGAAGTGCCTGCGCTACAATGAGGTGGGGTGGCTGTCTTGCTTTAACTGCCAGGGCTCCCTCACCCTCTGAATGTAGTGTACAAGGGGAAATTTCAGTCTCCAAGTCCCATGGTGAGCTCAGACAAATACATGTAGTGTGGTCCCAGCCATTGTCCTTGACTACTGGCTCTAGAAACCCAAGTGGTACTCTACATATTACTCAGCTGCATATTACTCTGACATTGTTCTCAGGCACAGTTCATACAACCATGAAAATAATGCTGGGTCACACCACAGAGAGAGGGGGTTTCCCTCCATCCCCATCTCTTCCTCTGCCGCACAACAACCTGACAAATAGTCATGTTAGGAGTGGGAGTGGTGGGACAAGGTCTCTGATATGGCCTGAGGAGGTCAGTGCTCCTTTGAAGAGGAAACACAGTTACTTCCCAAAAGGTTGTTTCTTTCTTGTTACCACCATCATGTTGCTCAGCCCATGATTTCTTATAAGACACAAACTTGTTGTTCAGCACAAAAGTAAGCAAGGCATAAATTCTAAATGCTTCAACAATCTCACTCACATTGACTATCACCCAATGTAAAACAAACTTGAGCTTGTTTTGAACTGCCCCAGCCAATGGTCACTAGAGCATTTTGAAGAGAAGAGAGCTAAAAAAATTGCTGCCTTTTCAATTGCTCAGATGAGTTATCCTGTATAGTTATCAGAAGACTAGCAAAACTTAAGACGATTTCCTGCAGGTTTGGAATTAATGATGGAGGTCCTGAGCCTGTTTAGGTGGATGTGAAGGCAGAGGACAATGACTATTGGGCAGGGTCCAGAACCACTATAGAGAGTACTTTGCCACATGCTCTGCTGCATTCTCGAGAGAGTTTGTTGAGTTGAGAAGACATGATTCTCATACTGTAGCTGATTTAATTTTTCGTTGAAAACCAAGATCTACTACTGCATCAGCACAAGAAGTTGGACTGACAGACAGAAGGAGAAAATGCAGATGGCTCTCAGGTGTTATTGCAGCAGGGAAAGAAGTTTGCCATAAACTGGACCTCTTGTTCCATGAACTCCTGGTTTGCAACAAGATCTAAATTTTGGATCCCTGGAAAAATAAAGAATTATTTCAGCTTATCAATATGTCCCTTCTTTCTCAGATGGCCTGACTTCCTAAAACTCTACCTCTAACCATCCCAAGACAACTTTCCAAAATGAGCCTGAAGTAATTAGCTGTTCTGTCAATGCACCTACAGACAGACAGCCCCAATTCTTCTGTTCATGCCCAGAGTCTTCCCAAGCAGCAGATTTCTCCTTTTGCCTGAAGGCAGGCAAAGGTTTTGTTTCCCTACCATGTGTTAACCAGAGTCTATGTGGACCATCCAGATGATGTAGACATGACTCACGTGGAAGTTTTCAGCCAGTGTTTCTGCCAGGATCCAAGGGAATGTGCAGTATTATTCTGTGCAAATATTTCCCCCATAGGCTTCCTCTTCCATCTCCTCCTGGTAATGCAGACATAAGCCTGGGAATTGTTCCCTTGGGGAGCACCTTTTTCCCCAAGAAAAATGTAAAATGCTCAATTTTAGCTAGTAAAATTCAGAATTTTTTGTCTCAGTTTCTCTTTCTTTTCAATCTTTTCTTTCTTTTCAATCTTTTCTTTCAGAAAGCTGAAGTGCCACATTTCTGGTTAGCTTCTTTAAGGCAGAAAAATGGCAGTTTCTTGAAGCATTTTTATTCTAGGTCAATTCACTATTCAAGTACATTAATTTGAAAGGCCTTAATTGAACACCAGAGCTGTCATCCAAGTGCTTTACTTGTTCATCTTAATGCTCCCACAGTGCACCACAGCCTCCCCTCTACTAGCAACAGCATAAGACTTTACAGGAACTGCTCCCAAATGAAAATTCCCATATACTAGATCCCTTAGAACTTGCTGAAACAAATTAAAAGAGACGTCCTGGGATATCGCAACATGCTGACATATTCCTTGAGGACAAGGCACGTAACAAGATGATTTTCAAGTAACTGTTGATATCCCTCCTTCACAAACAGCTCTGAGATTGTTTATTCTCTGTGCGGGACAAAAATGGTATCTTTAAACACTCGCATTTTCTGTGGGATGAGAGTAGATTTTTTTTTTTTTTTTTTAAATGCAGTCCAGTACCTTCTGTTTCTAGGCCATGAATCGTATCCCTGTTCAGCGAAAGTCTATGCACTCTGACAAGCAGGCAACAGCAGCAGGACCATCCTCTAGGAATGCACAGTTTGACAATCCAAGGCCTGTCTCCATAAATACATTTATCAAAAGAAGGAATTGATTTACTTTGGATGAGGAAAACAACAGAAGTGATCTGTGCCTAGAGGAAACACAGTGAGATCTCTTATGTGAGCTATGTTATCTTATCTGCCTTGCAAAAGGACTGCACCTTCCCGTGACAAAACTTCTCTGAAATTCAAAAACACCAAAGAGAGAAAATAAAATAATTCCTACTGTTTAAAAGCTCTGCTAACACAGATGATGACAAAGCAATGTCACATAGTAACCAAATCACACACTTAGAAGCAAAGGATAGTTGTCTAGGTGCAATGCAGCAGGCCAAAGCTTCAAACCTCAAGGCCAAGAGAGGTCTGAATGGAAAGCCAAGAGATTCAATCTGTCACAGAACCAATATGTGATTGCCAGTCAGCATCAGCAGAAAAGAGGAGTAATGAAAGACTGGAATGACTCTCAAAGAACAACAACTGCATGTGCGCAAATAGATCTCCATAAATATTTGTGCTGGCTACACTGATGAAAAGAATAGACAAATGAGAGACAACTGTTAGCTCCTTCCTCCAGTAAATAAGAAGCAATTCTCCTGAAATAGAAAACAAAACTCCAAAGATATAAAGCTAAAGAATTAGACTACAAGGTGACAACAGGCAGAAGGGCTCAAGTTTTGGCTGGCAGCTCTAGAATGACAGTCTTGTAGGATAACTTACTCTCAGTCACACTACTTCTCTCTCTGAGATTAAAACATAAAACGAAACTTTAAATAAGTCCATTTCAGAGGTTGCTTTAATACACTGTGTACTAGCAAGTTGATCCTGGGGTGGATGGAGCATATTGATCACATATCAATGAGGGTTTAGCAAGTATGTTTGCTGCAGAGATCTTCAAGGCCAGTCTGATCTAGTTTCTTTCATACTAGAGATACTTCTCTCATAGCAGTAATGCTGCTTCATTGACTTCAGTGGACAGGTCCCTAATTCACATCAGAGCAAAAAAGATGAAGAATCAGGCTCATTCAGCTTCTTCATGCTTTCTTACTTTGCCCCCCCGAGTCTAATGCCATCCATTTGTTCCCTGATATAGACTGCACCAACTTGCACTTCTTGCTTTAGACTAGAGATGTTTACACATACTACTTCTAGAAGACATTTTGAACGTGAATGTAGACAATAGCTGGAAGAGAGGCATGATAATGCTCCTATTTCTCTAAAGCCAAACTTAGCAGGATGAGGGACGCTCCAGTCTTTAAACAATAGCACAGAAAATTATCCGCTTGTATGTGAGAGTAATGTCAAAAGCCAATCACTGATCATACAGAAAACTGAGCTGGTGACAGTATCCAACTCACATAAATCAGTGCTTGCATGCATGTAAAGTGAACAAATGTGATGCTCTAGGAAAGATGTAGCTAAGAGGTATAATCTAAGTCCTTTAGTTCATGGTGGACAGAATGAAGGCTTCCCAGTTCTTGATTCCTTAATTCACTCCTACAAACCCAAGACTAACATTTTCACAGTGGGGCTGGGAAGCAGAAGTCATCACAAAAGAATCTGAGTCAGATGCTTTCTGCATCACAAGGATGGGGGCAGACTAATGCTCAAGTACAGGATCAAGTCATCAGAAACCCATTAATAAAAGGTCAAATTCTCTATAGAGTAAATCAGCACAGGTCTATGTACTTCAAGAGCAACTTTATTATCACCAACTTTTTTACTTGTAACTTGACAACTACAGGCATACTTGGTCAGGTGGAAATGTTAGGCAGCAAACTGAAGAACAAAGATGTTAAAATAGAAACCTACTTTGTGTTTCATATTTTCCAATGCAAATTCATATTGCAAATGCAAATATCCTACGCAATTGTAACGTGTAGGGAAACTGGAAAGAACAGAAACATGTTGGCTACCTCATTTCAGTAGACAGGTGAGATGAACAAGGCAGAACCTGATCCTGCACTCTCCAATATCACTGCAAAAATTAATTGTATGGTAACAAGTAGATGCAAGTCACATCATCAGCCACATTCAAAGTTCTTATACACATCTAAGAGGCAATAGGTCCTCTACCAGCAAAGCTGCACAATAGTCTAGAGAGCATGTAACACTACACACCACATTTCTACCACTTTGAAAGTGGCAAACACCGATCATTTGGCTAAAATCTAAACAGCTTTCCTTCACAACTGTACTTTCTAGGCCTTGCTATTTAGAGACTTCAGCTTGGCATATAACTTTTCATCTCACAAATAGCTTCCTTGACTCCCTATGCTGCTCCATCCAACTCTGTGAGAGCCAGAGACCTTGTGATTTGTGCATAGCTGACTGACTGGAAGAACACACTAGCATACTGCTTTCATTGTGCTCTGAGTAGTCCAAGTGACAGGGCTCCATTTTGAAGGTGAAGAACTCCCAGAAGCTACCTTCAAACAGGACAGTGAGTCAACCATCAAATACATTGCTTTGAAGTGCAGGACTGAGTGAAGTACCCAACTTTGGCATGCAAAACCACAGCTAGGTATGGCACGTGAAGGTATGTCTCCCTGCATACTTGCTTTGAGGACCTACATACTAGGTAGGTCTTGGCCATCACATCAGATAAAACATTCATCTTTCTGCAAAACAGTCTCCTAGTGGGAAGGGGGGAGAACAAAGTGTTTGCAAACAGCTATATACTGTTGACCACTGCATAGAAATGTGCATAAGAATGGCTGCACAAGACCAGACAGTGAAGGGTAGTTGAGAAGTCTGCCTTTAGCAGTAGGTAGCACTAAGTGCTTCAGAAAAAAATATCAGGATTAGGACACATGCATGAGTCATCCTACTCCATATCTTCTGAGCTCTAGTAGCAAACTGTTATTTAATGTTTTCCTAACAAGAAGTTACATCAGGGTTCATTGGGTTAAGAACCTCTCAACCTCCAAAGTGTCAGATCCATTTCTTAACATATTAACACTCCACAACATACTGAAACAATGAAATCCCTGGGGTTAAACACACATTCCTGGCAGATCTCCAACCCTATCTTAGGAAACCTACACAACGAAAACCACTTTTTCCATAAATATACAAAAAGTTCACAGTACATTAACTCTACTTTCCAAGAGCAGATGCAAATTCACAGCACAGGCTTGAGGGAAAAGCTCACAGGACCAGAGAACACCCACCATCTCTTTCTGAGAAGGACACTATTATCCCAGAGAGAGAAAAGCATGCAAATAATGGAAGTCTGTCTTCTCTTGCGGGTGAAACCACAAAACCTTTGTAAAGCTTCCTTTTCCTTCCTTTCTCTTCCTCTCATTCTGCCTACATACACCCTGTGCAATCCAAGCATGAAGATAAAGAATGGGAAGCAATGGAGCATTACAAAGGATCCTCTCAGAGACATCTCTGCAAAACCTGAGACATTAAGAAACTTGCAGGTTGATTAACAGGTAATTCTTACTGACAGGCAGCAGCTGTTAAAAGGTTCTTGTGGTTTTTTCTGAACAGGTGCTCAGCTCTACTCAGTTACTCTCCTCAGAGATCTTCTGCTTCTGGATGTTTCAGTGTTCATGCCCCATGCTTGATACCATGAAGTAGAACAGGGAGTGGGTTGGAGACCTTCTATTTTTCTCTGGAGTCCTCAGTCTGTTAATGCATGTTAATGCAAGACTGATGTTTTAATTTTTTAACATGTTTTATAGGTAAAGCTTGTGTAAGCTTTGCTAGTATTTCCCAGGTCACAATAAAAAGTGTCTGCAAATGAAAGGAGGTAGCAGTATATGGTGGTCAAACATCTTCTCCCAAGAAACCAAGACTTCCCTTCAAAGCTGTCCACACAACGTCACTGTCCAACACAGTACTCTCAATTTTTACATAAACACACTCAGTGGTCTTCATCCAGAACAGTTATTCTATCTAACCCAATAACCTCTTTCTGATAGTGGTAAAAAGTGAATTCTTCAGGAAGAGTATAAAGAGCTGTGTGCATAGTATGGGACCCTGCTTTACACTTCACAGCATGCAAAATTTGCTGACTTCCTGAGGTGAACTCTTTAACAGTCAGGCACAGACCTGCTTTCCACAAATGTATCTAATCCCTATGACCAGGTATACTTCTGGTCTCTAAAATATCCTGTAGCACTTCATTGCACCTGGATTGTGTGCTGTGAAAACACTACTTCCTTTGGCCTACCTGCTGCTCAATAATTTCACCTTAGGCCCCTGCACTTGTACTATGAGCAATCACGAGCAAAACATATTTCACTTCTCTGTTGATAAATGCACCAGTCTCCAGCATGTCTGCTCACAATTGCATCTTTCTAAACAAAAAATTTTGCATAGCCACCTTGCATATAAAAGCACATCACCCTAGTTGCCCATCTCTGCATTTCCTATATCTTTACTGTAAAGTTTCTCAGGTAAACTGGCCAGAACTGCCACCAGCATTGCAGATGTGGGTGCAATATGGATTTCTGTTTCACTGTGCTCTGAACTCTGTTTGTTTGTCTTTTCTACTCCCACTAAGAGCTGGGATGGGGTTTTCAGTCAGCCACCTACAATGCTTACAACATCCTTTCAGACAGGCAAGAGCTGTTTATCTGTTTGCATTCTCAAAATATATCCCTAGAGGAAGCTCTTTCCCACACACATTGCTTTGCAGTGATTGGTAACAATTTTCATTTGCCATATTCTCATTCAGTAGCAGAGATTCATCCAGGGTCCTCTGTCACCCTGTCTGTTAATGGGCAGGCTGATGCAACTGCCTTTGCTTTGCAAATATTTGGGGATTTTTGTTACTCATTTTCAAGGGAAGTGTTTTGCTGGGAAAAAAGCCACAGGTATGCCAACATAACAGTAGTCAATAAATAGTCAAAAACCTCAATAAATTATTTCAAAATTGCACTATTGGCAAATAGTTTTCACTCAAACTTTCAGAAAACCTAAGGAGAAGTTATTAACATCAATAGCTAATGAATAAACACAGTGCAGACCTAACCAGAAAAGATTTCTACCTCTGCCTGAACTGCAAGGATGTGCCTGGGAAATGCTTTCTTTTGTTCACTGGGCCACGGTACCCGTGCTCCTTCTAGCCAGACTTGTAGGACTACCATTCTGGAGGTTACTCCACCTGAAAACATTAGTCACATGAGGACTCCAAAGTTTAATAACCAGGCTCAGTAATCAGCGGTCCTCACCAGCATTCAAAAACTGCGGCAGGAGACAGCTGGTCCAAATATATGCCACCATCTTTCAACTATTCCTAATTACAGAATTCGATCTTCCATTGTCAGTGGTCTGGTAGAAGGTAGTACAGTGCTTCTTGATCTGCATCTGGAAGGAGAGAGTCCCAGCTCCAAGAATGGAAATAGTAGCGAGATCCTACTCATCACAATGTCTCTAGGAGAAATGAGGTCTAACCTTGTCCCAGCTAGATCCTCTTAGCACTCCAACATCCTGCATTTTTCCAGTCACCCCCATGCTAGTGCTTGTGAACCTCTGCTATTAAGGAAGACCTGCAGGAAGACAGGTAGAAGCATGTCACGCAGTGAGTACCTCCCCCTGCTTATACTGTGGGGCCAGCTGTGAGCGTCCATTACTGGCTCCTGTTGTTGGTTGCTGGGGACCTCCATTCCTGGAAAACCAGCTATTATGTCTGTCTCATTTGTGATGCTTCCTGCTCACAGCTAAGTCACGCTAATAAGTACCGACTGTGTAGCCATCATCACAAGACTGACAGGCTCACTTGCATGCTCCAAGTGAATTTGCAGCTGACTTGTAGTGGTCCAAGACTGTCAACTTGGTGGCATAGGGTGAGGAACAACACCAGCAGTGTGCATCCCTCCTTAATGAGTTGGCAGCTAGGGATCAGACAAAGCTCACAACCCTGTTGTGGTCTGCTTCTTTGCATGACAATTCTGGACCTGCTGCTCACACTCCCAAGGTCTGTGATGTGCCAGACTCCAAGTGTGTATTTCCCCATCACTGGCATTAGCAACACAGGGTAGCAGGTTTGACAAGCAACAGAGTTCACGTACATTTAGGCTGGAGAATGGCCAGCGAGTCCAGAGCCCTAACAAACACCACAGCACTATTGCAGTAGGACATATGTGATGGATAGTGGCAAATTAAAAGCACAACAGAAACACTTGGCTTGCTTAGGGAATTGAATATTGTAAGCAAATGCGAGATCTGAGACCCAAATAGAGAATCATTCCCTGTCCTGATGCTACAGAGAGAAGCTGGAGGAAATGCTTTAGATTTCAGGGCTCTGTGCTGGGACCGGTCCTGTTTGACATCTTTGTTGATGACCTGGATGAGGGGATTGAGTGTACCCTTAGTAAGTTTGCAGATGACACTAAACTGGGTGGAAGTGTTGATCTGCTAGAAGGTAGAGAAGCTCTGCAGAGATATCTGGACAGACTAGATCGATGGGCTGAGACTAACTATACAAAGTTCAATAAGGCCAAGTGCCAGGTTCTGCACTTTGGCCACAACAACCCCCGGCAATGCTACAGACTAGGGAAAGAGTAGCTGGAGAGCTCCTCATTGGAGAGGGACCTGAGGGGTGTTGATTTACAGCTGGCTGCATATGAGCCAGCAGTGTGCCCAGGTGGCCAAGAAAGCCAACAGCATCCTAGCCTGTATTACAAATAGTGTTGCCACTAGGTCCAGGGAAGTGATCTTGCCCCTGTATTTGGCACTGGTGAGGCCACACCTCAAGTACTGTGTTCAGTTTTGAGCCCCTCACCACAAGAAGGACATTGAGGCACTGGAGCATGTCCAGAGAAGAGCAACAAAACTGGTGAAGGGCCTTGAGCAGCGGTTGAGGGAGTTGGGGTTGTTTAACCTGGAGAAAAGGAAGCTCAGGGGAGACCTTATTGCTCTCTATGGCTACCTGAAGGGAGGTTACAGAGAGGTGGGAGTAGGCCTGTTTAACCCAGCAACAGATGGTAGAACAAGGGGAAATGGATTCAAGCTGTGGCAGGGGAGGTTTCACTTGGATATTAGGAAGAAATTCTTTGCTGAGCAGGTTATCAAGCATTGGAATGGGTTGCCCAAGGCAGTGGTGGAGTCCCCATCCCTGGAGGTGTTTAAGAGCTGATTAAATGTGGTGCTTAGGGATATGGTTTAAGGGGTGGACTTGGTACTGTAGGGTTGAAGATTGGACTGAATGATCATACAGGTCTTTTCCAATCTAGGCATTTCTATGATTCACTCATTCATGTTTTCCCTTCCACATATACAGTCCAGTATGACATTACATTCCCATCAGTATTGTGACAGGAACTAGAATCATCATCTAGTCCAACCACCCTGCAGTGAGCAGGGTCATCTTCAATTAGAGCAGGTTGCTCTTAGCTCCTTCCAGCCTCACCTGTAATGTTTCCAGGTGTGGTGCTTCTACCACCTCTCTGGACAAACTGGGCCAGGGTCTCACCACCTTCAGCATCAAAAATTTATTCCTTCTCTCTAGTCTAAATCTCCCCTCTTTTAGTTTAAAACCATCACCTCTTGTCCTGTCACAACAGGCCCTGCTAAGAAGTTTGCCCCTATCTTTCTTACAGGCTCCCTTTAAGTACTGAAAGTCTGCAATAAGGTCTCTCCAGAGCCTTTGCTTTTTCAAGCTGAACAACCCCAACTCTCTCAGCCTCTCTTCATAGGAGAGGTGTTCCAGCCTTCTAATCATCTTTGTGGCCCTTCTCTGGACTCCAACAGGTCCATGTCTTTCCTGAACTGAGGACTCCAGAGCTGGATACAATATTCTAGGTGAGGTCTCACCAGAGTAGGGTAGAGAGGGAGAATCACCTCCCTTGACCTGCTGGACATGTTTCCCTTGATGTGGCCTGGGATGTGATTGGCTTTCTGGGCTGCGAGCAAACATTGTCAGCTCATGCCCAGCTTTTTATCCACCAGTACCCTCAAGTCCTTCTCTGCACGGCTGCTCTCCATTCCTCCATTCCCCAGCCAGTATTGATACCAAGGCTTAACCCGACCCAAGTGCACTTGGCCTTGTTGAACCTCATGAGGTTCGCACAGGTCCACTCCTCAAGTGACTCAATTACTCAGGAAATCCTAGATGAAGAGCAGTATAATTATCACAGTTATTTTTTATGTCAACGGGAGATCAACAGGATTGCAGTTGTACAGAGGAAGCTGCATGTGTTGTAGAAGGATGTTAAGTCATAAATATTTTAACGGCAATAAACCAGAAGGGAACCGTCCACTTTGAAAGTCATTTGGCTTATCTTGCCATAGATCAAAACCAGCAGCTGATTTTGGCTTAAAGGTGACTTGTGTGCTGATTTTGGCAAAGCTATCAGTGTTTCACTTATAATGACTATGATTTTTCAAGGCTTTGCTTTTGGCTTAGCTTCATAGGCAGTGTAATCAAACATAATTACAACAGGAGCCCCAGCAACTCTGCCGGCTTCAACGGAACAGATTGCAGCAGGAAGTACTTGCTTTGGCTACATATTATATTGAGTTCTGGCTGCTGTAAGAGTCAAAGGCCAACATGTCCTGAACCACAACACCATGGACACTGTGTAAATACCCTAAGCACATACCAAGAGGGGAAGAGCCTGTCTACACAAAACATACACTTTTGGGACATGAAGATCATATCTGAGCACTCTGCAATAACCAAGAGTAAGTCAAACACAAAAATCAAACAACTGGAAAGCTCCAAGCTGTGCTGGAAACCCTGTGAGCAGTGCCAGAACAATCACTGCAGCTTTAGCACCATCCTCTGTTCAGCAGTGAGCAGGAAGAGCTGGAAGCAGGGCAGCAGCTCTGCTGTGTGGGATGGAAGATCTGCCCCAGACCTCCCCTGACAGGTAGCTGGGACATGCTCAGGCTGTGCCTGAGTCCAGCCTGAGAGGGTGAGGTGGGATGAACCAAAGCCTCAGCTCTCACTGGAGCTGCACCAGCACCAGTCTGCCCTTCTGCCACAGGCATGGAGAAGGCCATGGTTCTGTCTACAAAGGACATGAACAGCCTCTTGACATTTCCAGATAAGTTAATACCTATAGGTAAATAAAGATACATCTGTTTAGGCAGAAGATAAATATAAATGACAAAAATGTAGTTAAAAATACAGATAAATTGAAATAGCAGCTAGACTTGCTGCCCAGCTGGAAGCAGAGCTGCTAGGTCTCGTATCCTTCAGAGGGTTGCATGGGCAGGTAGTGCATCTGTCAGGAACAACTTGCAGAACACAAGTCTTGCCACGAAATATCCCACAGCCTAGGAAAGCCTGAGTCAAACATTCTCTACCACATGACATGTGCTTGATGTCCTTACTAATCAGAAATTGATAAATTGCAGGAATTAACTAGCAGGGATAGAAAATCACATAATTCTTGGGCAAGGAGTCAAATAAAGGCCTTCACATGCATGCAGGGAGAGACTAGATTCTCTTTCCCTTGCAGAATTGTCACAGACTATTTACCATTTGCCGCTTTGCCACCCTCAGTTTGAATGTCAGTCTACATATCTTACCCATTGCAAGCCCAGGTCAACTGCAGCTCAAGGACATCTCCAGAGTCATTTCTTTCTGGAAGCAGCAGACACCTTCTTCTTTCTAGTGCTCTGTTCTCAGTGCCACAAAGGGAACACTGGACCCCATTGCCAGTGCTCCAGTGTCACCACTCAGGGAGCTTTGAACTGTGCTGGAAGAGGAGGTGCCAGCAATGCTGTGAATGGGACCACAAAAAGCTGGGCAAGCTGGCTCTGTCAGCAGTTATTCCTGCAGCCAAAGTCCAAGAGACAGATTAAATCTGTTAAAACCACCAATGGTTCTTATGGGAGGAAAACAAATACCAGTGCACGCTCTGGAATGATTAATTCAAAATAAGCATACGCAATCTGCACACTGGGTTTAGATGTGAGTCCAGGCTGTGTGTAAGGTTTTTTTTTTTTTTTTTCCAGATTTTTCCCATGTTTTTTGGCCTAGTGGGACTTGTCCTGTAAGGACAGAGACATCTCAATGGCAAGACTGGTAAGAGTAGTGTAAGCTGACTGTGCCCCCAAGCCAGTGAGAGGTTCCCCATTTCAACACTGCCCAGGGCAGGTCTGGGCAGCATGAATGTCATTCCTCAGGCACAAGCCCCCTTCTCAGGGATAGCACTGCTCAGAAGCTGGCAGCTCCATGACTGTTTCAGAACCTTTGCATGGAGATCAAGTTTGACTCCCGTGTGCCACGAGCTGCTTCATGCCAGCTAAGTACCTCTGTTCCAGGCACAAGCATGTGGGAAGATGCCCCCAATCCATCACCTACATGACACATCCACTATGGTGCCTTTTGCTGTTGGTCATGGTTGGGAAACCAAGAGCCTGCACAGTATGCAGAGGTTGAATTGCCCTTGTGCCTCATCTACAGGCTAAGCAGTGATGGAAAAACCCACCAGAGATCAAGACCAAATGAGCTCTCTGTGCCCAGGGACCATCACAGACTCTCTTGTCTGCATCGCTCTCCCCTGTCACAGCCAAGCACCAGCTCCCAGACAGCATGGCACAGCCAGTCTTGGGCTGCTGCAGGGGAAGAGGCAGGGAGCATGGTGAGCAACTAGACTCTCCTGCCTTCCCTGCTCTCCTGGCACAGCCTTTCTCCTGGTGCAGTAACAGCCATGCCCCAGGGTCCTCACACCAAGATGCTTGGGGATAGCACTGAGACAGTAATTTTTCTACGACATTAGTCTGTCACACAAGTACGTTCTTTCTTAGCCCGTGCAAAGTGCCAGCCTTGCTAAATGCCATGGCAAACTCCCCCTCAGTCTGGCTTGCTTGCTGGCAACCCTGCGGTTCCCTTCGGGAGAAACAGACAGCTCTATTGAGCAGGGCTGACAAGGCAAAAAGTTTCCAAGCAGAGAATGAACAAAACCCATTACAAAGCAGCAATGCATTGATTTGCATGAAGTGTCACAAGCAGAACCTACAGACATTTCTCATTCATTATTTTTTTCCATATAACTGTTAATAAGAAGGTAAGCTTTACAGTTCCTATCTCTTAGGAAACTGAGGAACAGAGAGAGTATTACATTTGTGTTGGATTTGCTGAGCTCCCAAGCCAGCTTTCTCTCCTGGGAGCACTGCAGCTTTGTATGATGCTGCAAATGAGCAGAGCTCACCTGAGTACAGATAGCAAGGGCCAGCTCTCACACACAGAGCAAGGCCTTGGGGCAGGTGAAGGAGTTGCTCTTCTCCCAGAAGTAGACACAGAGGCACCTGAGCTCAGGGCTACACTTCTCATCACAGGGCACAGATTAAAATGACTTCCAGTGACAGTTCAAGCTAAGAGAGCTGTGAGAGATTGTGGCGGTAACCCCAGAAAGTACCACAGTTAGTCACAGGCTTATCTGTCAAAACCCTCAGTATTGCTGGCTCAAAATACCTCCTTTATCAGAATTACCCAGCTGAAGTTAGCAGTTATTTCCAGATAAATACCCATCTACCCTCCACGTACATAAGCAAGTGCTGGTAGTCTAAGTAGTCCTACTCTTTTGCAGAAAAGAAAACACAGAAGGCTTACAGTAAATAAAGATGACTGTTTAATTATCTTCTGATAAAGTCTTGAGTTTTAGTTTCTTGGTTTAATAATAAAATCATGCCCACTTCAATTTCTTTATCTCTAATAAGCTAGACTACATCATTAATATCAAGTCACAGGGAATTTGTTAGTGGTGCCATTTGAGCAGAGCCTTGGTTTCATAGCATGATTAATTTATGTGGCATTGCCAATTTATCTGTAGTTTGTTGCAGTTTGACTGGCAACAATAAAAATATACTCTGCTTACTAAATAAGTGAAACCCAGAACAATGCATGCTCTTTTGCTAAAGGTAGTCTAGCCTGTTTAGACTTTACTGTAGAAAAAATTAACCTTTTCTGACAAAGACTTTCCTGCACTCAGTTTTCAGACAGACTTGAACAACATATGAATTCTTACTGGAAAGTCAGTCTCTATATTATAAGTCAGGTGTCTGGATCATTTCAGTATCTGGATGGGGAAAACACAAGGTCTAACATTTAACTTTGGCTTATAAACATTCTCCTGAGAGAAAAACAAACACACACACTACTGAGTTAACTATCTCACCTTGGAGTCTGTTTAAGTTCCTACGAAATTCAAACATACTGCTCCATCAAAGGGGCTATCCCAGCTCCTGTTGGCTCAAAACTGTAGCAAGAAAGGAGAATCTTAGTGATGTTCCCATAAAAAGAAAAGTAGTGAGTCAAAGTGAAATCCTAAACTTTCCAGTGGTTCTTTTAAAACCAGTGGCTTTAGAAGTAAGCTTGATATTTGACAGTTGTTACACATGCAGAGCTGTATTTAGAAGTACAAGAGCTCCTCCTGATTTTACTCACATTGAGGTGGGTTAGAATAACTCCAGCGAACGAAACAAAGTTACATCTCAGAAAGGAGGATGCAAGTGGGAAAAGAATAAAGCACACAAAGTTTAACTTCTCCAAGCAGGGATTTCTATTTAAGACATATTTCACTTCTCCAACACTGAGCCACTGACACATGCCTGTATGGCTCCAGGAAAGAAATGTCCCGTTGCTAAAACACAAACCCAGCTCATTTTGATGTTCAGAACAGTAGTTTCCAGCCTCTTCAAACTACTTTAACTCAAGGAGAAGCCAGGTCTAGATACCCACTGCTTTGCACTTTAATGAAAAGCATGGACACATATAGACTGCTCTCAGCCTGCTCCAACAGCTTCCTCCTTGTTTCACCTGGTGGTATGTGAGTGCAAGAAGCAGCAAACCAAGGAAATGAGCCTTGGGAAGCTGCTGGGAGCTATCAGCTTTTCCAGCTGCCCCAACTGCCTTTTGCAGTCCAAACCAGGACCCCCTGACTCTCTGATCTGAGCTCTGTCCTGTTTCTAGATTAGCCACAGTGGAGCTGTGTGGGACTGGAAAAGACATTCATGGAAAATAAACTCAGCAGAAAGCAGCAATATGAGAACGAGCTGCTACCAGGAAGTTTGGAGCAACTCTTAGAACAAGCAGAAAACATGGGAAAAGTTGACAAAAGAAATGCCAGGTTTGCTAAGGGACAGCCTGCTAGACACCAGCTAATACTTTGAAACAAGACCTTTGGGTTGAAATCTTAATATCCACAAGCAGGAGTGAACAGTGCCTCTAACTTCACATTACTAGAGATGTTTTCAATGGAAATTTCCCACCATTTCTAATTCCATCTGAGCTGCAACAGGTTCAGCAACAACAGAAGCCTTAGAGAAGATCATTTTAAGCCTTGGGCATCCATTCCTGGGACCAGGAACAGCAGATGGACTCCTGGCAGAAGTGAGGTGACACAGTGCTGATGGGAACCAGATGATCCTCTTTGTGAGGGCTCCTCTTGTCGCTGCAGGAAGCAGCAGTGATTTAGCACTGCTTGTGCCTAGTGTGCTGGAAGAGCGCTTGGGTCTTTCATTCTGAATCCCCCAACCATCAGGAGAAGTTTTAAGTCCTGCACAAGTGGAGTAAGCTCCTGGATCATCTCCTGAGCTCTAAAAAGCCATTAACTAGAGACCATCCCAGATCAGTACTATAGCAGGTACAAAATGGGTAAGAAGAGATACTTCCTTTGGAGGAACATGCTCAACTTGATTGAGGCTGGGCCAGAGTGGAACGTAACAATGATTCATAGCCTAATGTAAAACCTGCAAAGTGTTATAGGAGGTGGATCACAGCAGTGGGAGGGAGCAGCATCTCCAAGCCCCTCACAGTACCACAGCAAAGCATGCATCACATGGCAGTGTTGCTAAATTTGATTTTTCAAGGGCTGCCTGCTGACTTTTTGATCCTGCCAAGCTGACCCAAACGAAATCTCCCAAGCCCCATTTGATTCTAAGGAAAAAAGGTTTTTTCCTCCAGATAACATGGCTCCTCCTATTATAATTAGACCACTGTTAAAATACAGAAACAAAACCACTGATGAATGGGAGTTAGCAATACAAGTAAAAAGTGTTTGAAGTCTGCACTGACAAATCAGCACACCTTTACTTCATGTAAGGCCAATTATGATGTCAAGGACACAGACTTTGTCCTGGAGCACTGTCTCAGGCACATCAGTTTAGAGAAAGGTTGCAGCAGCTACACATCACTCCAAGCACACATAGATGGTCAAGCACCTTTCCAAATCTCTCTCTAGTTTTTTATTATTCCACCTGGGCAAGAATTCTTTGAGCATCCCTTGCCTCCTTCTCCATAGTCTTTACTAACATAGAGAAATCAAAACTCTGTCAGCTAGTAACAAGCTTTCAAATCATGCACTTAAATCAGTGTGAATGTGCGGGGCACTTTCCCAAAATCAGTGTTCCCTTGATCTATCTTGGTTTATCTTGCCTCAGAAAAACTTGGACTTGTAAAAACACACCTTGGAAAAGCTTCATTTCTTTCTCTGCAAAATTCTGTAGTTAAATCAGTTACAAATGCCTGCTTCCATACATTTTCAGCAAACTGATTAACTTTGTGCTCACAAGCTATCCACAAAGTTTGCAGCAGTTTAACCAACAGCTTATCTAGGAGCACTAAACTGGGCGAAGTCTTACAGACCATCGAAGTCAATCCTGTGCTATTACAGGTCTGTCACTCAGCCCCCTGTAGCATGTCATTTAAGTGAAAAGCTAGATCTCTTGACATTTCCATTTCTAAGAGGAGGATATTCTGGACCTTGATGGTTGGAAAACCTCGTAATTTGCAGCCCAGATATACTCATCATCATTTCTTATGGTTTTCTTCTCTGACAGCACTATTCTTCAGTTTAGGCTCCCGTACCTTATAAATATTCAATCCTTTCATTTTGTTTAGCCTTCTTGTAGGCTTCCTGTCAATATGACCTTGTCTAATAAATGCCCAGTGTCCTTGGACATCTACATTGTCATTGTTCACAACTGCAACACACAGGGGATCAGGGCCCACCACGACTCACCTGGTGGATACTCACACTAAATTTGCCTTTTTCACAAGAACATCATACTGATGGTTTGTAGTCATCCTGCGATCAGCCAGTTCACTGATATCTTTCTCCTTCTCAGTATTTTCTAACTGATGAGGCCCCTGCTTAAGAATAGGTTTTTGTTCTTACTCACTTGCACACCATCCTGCTGAGTTTCAGCCAACTTCTACTACTCTGGTCTCAGCATTCCTAGTATGATATTCTTGCCCTTTCCCATGCTGAAGTTGCTCCCTAACTTCTAGCCAAAGCACATTTTGTTAACCAGCACCAGGTTTTCAATCCAGGGGAATAAATTAAAATAATACATAAGGTTGAGCCCTAAGGAGTATTCCTCACTTCCAGCCATCCCATTATCTCCAGTTTTGGTATTGCTGGTTGTCTCCCAACAGCTCTTAATGCACCTTTTAGCAATCCACATCATTTCTAACAAGGAGTCATTTCCTGTGGACTTGGAGATTGAATGATGTCTAGCTGACTATAGGAGCAGAGCAAGTTATCCTGGTAAGATTCAAGTTGTGAACTTCAATTACTTAAGCTGGATAGGTGCAAATGCTCTAGATGCTTGTTCTCATTTAAGAAATTGCTTATTTCCAGTCAGCTCTAACTGATTTCTAATGAGCTGAAACCAACTTATAGCAGACTCAAAGAGTTACTGCCTGTCAGACAAAACTCTCCAAGTATTTACAAAATCATCAAAAGCACAAGCGTGTTGATGCAGCAGTGGGGACAGTGCACAAGCTGGCCTGTGCTCAGGTGAAGTTCATCCATGTTCAAGGAGGGTCAACAGACACACATATATTTCCTGCTGCTCAGCAGATGCAGCCGCTTCACCTAAGAGCACCTTAAACCAACTCCATACCCAAGTTCTGAGCATTTCTCTTCAGGTTCTACCCTAGCCTGATGGACAAAGCTTTTAATCACAAACAACTTTAAATCCAGGCAGCTTCCTTGTTCACAGACACATGGTCCCTGTTTCAACCCACAGAAATTGCACCACCTTATCTGATCAACCAGTCAACTCACTGAAAGGGCTAGTGTTATAATCTTACATGCCTCAGGAATGATGTCACGACCTTGGCAGGTGGGAAAGATATGACAGACAACATGGAGCTGAGGAAACCTCTGCATAAGCATTCCAAACACCCATGACTCAGATCCCATCGACATTCAAAATGATGTAGGAGCTCAGCTGCTCTTCCTGTAACTGCAAACTATATGGAAGGCATATCTTTAAAGATACTTCTTTGGATTTACTTGTGAATTTAGGCTGTACTTTCTTTACAGGTGTCTGAAATTTTTACCAGTCTCCCAAATTCACATTTTCATCATGACCTGGCCTTGAACACCTCCTGGGATGGAGCATCCACAAACCCTGGGCAACCTGTTCCAGTGTCTCACCATCCTCAGAGTGAAGAATTTCTTTCTAATTTCCAATCTAAATCTACCCTCTTCCAGTTTGAACCCATTTCCCCTTGTCCTATCACTACAGGCCTTTGTAAAAAGTTCCTCCCCAGCCTTTTTGTAGGCCCCCCTATTGAAGGCTGCAATAAGGTCTCCCCTGAACCTTCTCTTTTCCAGTCTGAATGGCCTCAACTCTCAGCCTGTCTTTGTAGGAGAGATGTTCCAGCCCTCTAATCATCTTTGTAGCCCTCCTTTGGACCCTCTCCAACAGGTCCATGTCCTTCTTGTACTGGGGGCTCCAGAACTGAACACAGTACTCCAGGTGGAGTCTCATGAGAGTGGTGTAGAGGGGCAGAATCACCTGCTGGCCACACTTCTTCTAACGTAAGCCAGGATACAGTTGGCTGGATGGGACCTTGAGCAACCTGGTCTAATGGGAGGTGTCCCTGCTATGGCAGGGGGGTGGAACTAGGTGATCTTTGAGGTCCTTTCCAACCCAAACCATTCTATGATCATCCTTCTCACCTCAGCTTCCCACCTGGTTTCAAAGCTACAGAAAACAAAGGTTCACTGAGACTTGATCCACCCAATCACACTATGCAGATGGATTAGGCTACGCTCAAGCTGATGATGCTGGGATCATCCCTGAGGGATTTTGTATCTCTGTTGACAGTGAAGTGACCCACACGCCTTAGACAAGCTCCCTTCCCTTCACATGGCCATGGTGAGGCACAACAACTCCCACCCACTTCTCATTGGAGGAGGACAAAGGCATGGTCTCCCTGGAGAGATGAGAAGGGCTGTATCACACAAAGACCATTTGGGCTTGGAGCCCTAATAGTGTTTCAGAGCTCTAGGCTACCACTGAACTCAGTGAGCAAGCAAGCCCCACAGACAAGAGCCTTTCTGGCTAGGGTGGCTGCAGCTGGGAAACTTGTTCATCCCCAGTCATCATCAGCCCTCAAAACACTAAAATTAGAGGTCTTTCAATCACTTTGTAGCAAGAAATAAGACCATGGACAGATTGTTCTGCAACCAGTACTTAAATTCACTTTACTTTAAAAAAATCTCAGTCTGGGCAGAACAATGCTCCCTAACATTGCCCACCCTGCAGCACTGGGACATCTTTTCTCTGGTGGTTGCTGGCTGGAGTTAAACCATGACATCAAGCAGTACCCAATGAGATGAGGAACAGAATCAGAAAAAATGATAAAACTCATGAGAGTTAAAAAACTCACTAAGTATAGTTTAATAACTAAAATGAAATAAAATATAATAATAATAGTCATAGTAAAATACAATAGTTGTCATGAAAGGGAATATAACAGAGAGGGAGAAATAAAACCTAAGAACAGTGATGCACAATGCAATTGCTCGCCATTGCCTGATCAGAGATCCACTCCTCCCAACCAACTCCACCCAGTTTATATACTGGGCATGACGGCCTATGATAGGGAATATCCCTTTAGCTAGTTTGGGTCAGCTGTCCTGGCCATGGTCCCCCCCATCTTCTTGTGCACCTGCTTGCTGGCAGAGCATGGGGAACTGAAAAGTCCTTGACTTAGGATAAGCACTACTTAACAACTAACTAAACCCAACAACATCAGTGTGTTATCAACATTATTCTCACACTAGTTCTAAAACACAGCACTGCACCAGCTACTAGGAAGAAAATTAACTCTGTCCCAGCTGAAATCAGGCCAGATGACCAGGGCACTCCACCCTGAGAAAGTTGCTTTCTTTGTTACAAACTCACATATATACGGGATTTCTCAAAGGAAAAGCAGATGTGTTAGGAAAACAATCCATCTAAACAGATCATTCCCTACTATCTGAAGCACAGTATCACTGGGACTCCCTGATCTCCCTCTTGAGATGGCAATGGCAAGGCAGGAGCACGGGTTTCAGTAGTGTCTGTGGGAGCCACCAACCCACATAGAGACCATCAGGTGCCACAGCCAATAGCTGCTGGTTTCAAAGCAAGACATTATGCTTGACAGGCTATTAATAGCATCCTAAAGTCATCTGAAACTGTGACTTCTTACCTCAAGTATCACCCCTCCCCAAAAATATCTAGCACATCACAACCTCATATTGCTCTTTGTTCTACACTGGCACCTTCTTGACACCTCACATCAGATATCAGATATCTATTTTACCTAGCTGGTTACACACAGAAAAGATAAACTTTGCTACAAGAAGAAGGTGCAGGAGCCACACTAACAGCATGGCTGCCTGGCCCTGGAGCTGAATGCCAGAGATGCCAGCAAAATCCTCTACATTCAGACAAGGCTGACAAACTGCCACTCATACAGAGACCACAGCTCTTTTAGTATCTTCTAGGATCTTTATTGGTCAGTGGTGGGCAAGAAAAGCTGCATAGATGAAGGGAGGATTCTGAACGTGACCCCAGAGCACACACATGGTTTAGCACTGCCCAGGGCAACCCAGGCAGGCAGAAATGTTGCCAGGCTGCCAGGATCAGATGCCAGATTGAAGCAGCACCCATTGCTGCCAGCTGTAAGCCTCCCACTCAGTGCCATCAGCAAAGGCTGGCAAGGGAAGCCATTGGTGACAGGACTGCCACAGGAAATCTCAGTCCATCCTGCAGCATCCAGCACAGGAAGCAAACTCTGTTTGTGTTAAAGTCCTTCCCTGCACGACTGCAAAAACAAAGTCACTTGCGACTGAGTAAAAAATAAAGGTCACGGCAAAACCAGCAAGTTTCACAAAAAACAGATAATTCTAAAAGAAAAGGAGAAGAGTTTTGATCGTTTCAGTGCATCTGAGTCAACTTTTCATCTATGTTTTTTGTGAAACTCCTCTGGCTTTCGGTGACCTTTCTCAGACAGCTGCACAGCACCGCCAGTCTTTGATATTGGAAGTTAAACACATTATTGCACAACGCAATGAAAGGAAATGGGCAGGACTTGAGAGGTGGATCTGAGCATCATTCAGGCCTGTGTCCCAGAAGACTCAGATCCAAAATGTGATCTGTAGACATGCAAAGTCTCTGCACTTCCAAATCAAACCTGCCAGTAGGAGCATAGGCATCTATATGGCAAGAAAACAAACATAATCTTGAAATTTCTAAGGACCTGACATGTGCTTGACTTACCCAAAAGGAGTAACGTATGAAGACACTGCAGAAAAAGATCACCATGCTGAGTAGCACCTATCTGGTATCCATCCTGGATATGCTACAAAGATTTTCCTTATTTATTTAGTATGGTTTGTTTGGGTTTGTTGTTTTGTTTGTTTACTTGTTTTTTCTTTCCTTCTTTAAAGGAGATGGCAGAGGATGATGAACTCAATGGTAGGAGGAAGGCACTGTAGGAAAACGACACTTTATTTGCAGGAGAGTTGCTGAACAAAAGAGACTTCAGTAATGATGTTTGCAGCCTCCTCTGGTTTGTTTTGCATCTGTCAGGGTAGAATCAGCAGCTGAGCTTTATTGCTAGCATTACCTCCTCTCTAAGGGACAGAATTGTCTCACATTGTTTGGGACAGAAGTAGCACAAAGGTATTAAACAAAAACCCCAAGGCAAGAGGTTTTATGGGAAATCTCTCAGCATCTTTACATAGTAAAGCATTCACCTTTCTAATAAGGGCTTTAATTGCATTCCTGTTTTCATAAGAAAGCTCATCTCAGATTGAGTCTCAGTTCTAGATGAATTCAATCACCAGTTTCTATTTCTTGTCTCCAGCTGCACGATTCCTTCTCTTTGTGCATCTCACTGAGCAGTTTTTGTTTCCTTGGGCACCATTTTTGAGCAGAACTGCAGTCATCTTCTCATCTAGGGCACCATCTTTCCTGTCACTCTCCCATAATGGTTCCAACACCCTGCACATCTACTGCCAATACCAGGTGCCATTACCCGCACAATGTGCTATATCTCTGGCCATGAAGTGCAGAGGATTGCTTTGCTGATTAACGGGATCAGGCCTTGTTTAACGCTCTTTTTGGTTTAACCAGCTTGATAACTTACTGCCATAGGCTCATCAGCATTCAAGCAGAGAGGTGAAGATGCAGCTAAAGGCAGCATGCACACACCAGAGAGATTCAGACAACCTGCAAGTTACTGTAATCATTGCTAGGAGGACCCTGTTGTGCACCAGTTCCTGTTCTTAGTTATCTTTTTCTCTAAACAGCATCTTGGTTCATCAGTTGTGCCACATTTTTCATTATGATCCTGCTAAGTCAAGAGAGATGCCACTCCTGGGCCTGTGTGATTCATGATGCTCCTCTGCTGATGCACTCAACTCAGCTCTTTGAGGTGTCTAGCTCTAGTACAGCCCGATATAATGGGATATCTTGTGTGTGAGGTGAGATACCACAGGGTTTGGACCAGCAAGAGTATGGTAACTCCAAACTACACTAGCACCCACTGGACCCATGCTCTGACACAGACCTGTGCCTGACTTACAATTTAGAGATGCCAGGGCTCCTGCAAAGTTCACTTACACGTGGGTACAAATTGCCCTTGTGACAAGAAGGAAAAGAACAAAACAGCCAGCTCCCCCAATGACCACTGCTTCAGCAACAAGCACCGAAGCTATTCCAGCTCCCCCAGTGTGGGCTGCCACAGCTCCAGCTCCCCAGAAAAGCACCGTAGCTGCCTTAACTCCACTAACAAACACTGCAGCTACACGGATAACCACTGTGGCCACTCCCACTCAATCCAGCTATAACAGATGCTCTCTGTTAACCCCTCTTTGTCCCTCCAAATAGAGGAAGAGAAAGAGGATAAGGGAGAGAGACTTACAGCTCCTTCCCCTCCTAAATGTGAGAAGAAGAGAATGAGAGAGAGGCTTCTGGATTAGAAAAGAAAACTAAAACAGCTTTAATGAAGGTAATAATAGAATAGAATATTTATAAATATATACAAAATGAGTATCAAACCCAACCTCCCCCTGATGGCAATTATGTTACCATCACCACTGAGGCTGTGGAGCAGGCACTGGCAAAGTCCCAGACTGGGCTCAGCAGCTGACGGGAACCGGGTTCAGGAACACACGAATCGGGATCAAAGGCAGAGCCGAAGGGAAGGGTAGTTGTCCACTGAAGGAAAAATGGCAGAAGGCCTAAGGATCTCAAAGGGAAGAATAGCCTAAGGATCAAGACCTTCATGATCTCTCAGCTTTATACTGAATATAATGTATGTGGGATGGAAAACCTTGGTGGTCAATTTAGGGTCACCTGTTCTGGTCGCTCCTCCCTGCAGGTGCGGACTTTCGCTTTCTGCACCCTCCAATGTGGTACACAAGATTTAGCAGTGACCTTGGTCTGCATACCAATCCTTGGTAGTAACTCTAAATATCAAGTGTTATCACTGCTAGAAGCCAACACTGTCTGTGAAAACATGCTGTGAGCTTCAGAAGGTGCAGTTAGTGAGCAGAGACGCAGATGAAAAGTAAAATCACTGAACAGAATTGGTTTGGTTCTAACTCAAACCAGGACACTTTGTCATTTGCTTTGCCATCTTTTAGCAGAAAATGCACAGATTCAATACCATGCTCCAAGGACACCATTATGACTAGCCTCCTCACCTTCAACATGTTGAGGCTGCTTTAGCAGGTTGGGACACCAGGGTCTGTCTTTTATTTGCTTAAGAGACACAGCACAGGCACCAGTGGAGCAAATGTCTTCAAAGCCTCCAGACTGCAGCAGGTCAACACCAGGACTCTGAATCTTTCAGGATTTAAGTTTTACACCAAATTTTTAAAGGAGACGTGATACTTTGGCAAGTGAGGAATGAAACTGGAGCCCTCTGATATCCACTGGGTAGTGAGAAGTTATCATCTAACCCTGGGGAACCTCATCCCATACTGGTGGGTGGCTGAAGTTCACAGCAACTTAGTGCAAGGACTGCTTGGTGGGGTGTCTCCTAGGGCTATAGAGTAGTACTGAGCTCCACAGCATCTGCTGCAGCAGCACCTGGAGACCACACACCCACACCTCCAGTAAGCACAGGGCCCTGCAGGTCAGGTTGGAAGAAGCTGACCCTCTCAGTGCCTCTCCCTGATAGTTACACACATCTCCTGGGCAAGGCTCACACTTGCTTGTGAAAGTGCACTCACTGATGATTCAGAAAATCAAAAGCACAGGAGGGCCACATGAGCAATGTTACATGTAACCACAAACCACATCAGAGCCATTCAACCAGCTCATATGGTGGGAGAAGCTACACCTCTGAGCTTGCTTGAAAAAAGAATGCTCAGAGGAATCAAAGCATTTTTAGGCACCAAAAGAACTGTCTGAATAGCAAAAGAGTGAATCCATTAGACTGGCAAAGAAATGACTACAATGTTTGGCTCACAGGGAATTTCAGCTGGTTTTCCCTTAGAGCAAGCCTTTTCTGGGATTAAGAATAAGTTTCCAAGCTTGTCATTAGAAAGCTGTCAGCTGAATAAGCAGCTGCCCTCACATAGGAGCACATCCAGACTAGCTCAGCATCAGGTTTCAGAAATGTCAGAGCTACTCGGTGCAGTACACTGGGTATTGGAGGCTTTGACTCATTTTACTAGCATTGTTAAGTTTTTCACACTCATGGTTGATTCCAACCCCGTAATTGCAGAGTGATATGAAACAAGCATTTTCAGGGCTGGGTGTTATCCCAAACTTAGGGAATAGTCATACGACTTCTGTTAACATAGTTGGGAAGTCCTCACAAGGTCAGCTGGTATGTGAAATTTCTTCCAGCTCTTGATCTCACTTTAACCATCCAAGAAGTATTTTCCCTTCTCTTCTCCACAGGGAGGTCAATTCACTCTCATATGGCAGAACAAGATTGCACTTACAGCAAGTCACTGAGAGCCTGGGTGATCTCCTCAAGCCCTCTCTCAACATCTCCAACAAGGCTATTACTGCAGCAGTGATGACACCAGGCCATAGGAACAACAAGCCTCACCTGCCTGTGACATGCATGCTGCCAAGAATTTGCTTGTTGGGGAGAAACAGGCCAGAGCAACTGCACAGCACTCTGCTACAGAGACAACAGCCAAAAAATTAGAACAACTGTTACAAAACAGGGTGTGTGATGAGATGGGACCCCCAGTCCCAATCACGACAGGAAACCGGTCATGAATCAAAAACCAAGACGACATAGTTGCAAGCAGTAACTGTAAACACCAATCAATAATTGCAACCACAGACACTGTTGCTTTCAAACATGTCCCTGATTACCATGGCATCAGCTTGCTCATTTAGTAGTTACTGAAAAAGTATTCTCAGTTGGGACTAAGAAAATATATCCTTGGCAGGGCACTGCATACTTATTTTCCCTCCTTTGTCTCTTCCCTGTGGTCTTAGCTGCCCCTGCTTCCTCTCTGTTTTCTTCTATTGGCATTGTCTCCTTCACAAGCTGGAAGTGCATTCAGCTGAGTCATGGGGAGCAAAACAGAGGCTAACATGCTGGACAGACATTCCTACAAGAAAGCTCAAAAGGAAGGATGGATGCAAATCTGAAAAAAAGGAGGAGCACTTGGCAAAAGGATCAGATACTTCTGAACTTCTCTGATGTTATGCCATAGTGGGCTCAACATGAGTGAGCAGTGTGCTGCAGCCAGCAAAGAGAGCCGGCAGGATGCTGGGTTCTGTCAAAAGGGGCATCACCAGCAGAGATAAAGAAGTAATTGTCCCACTTTACTCTGCACTGGTCAGCCCACACCTTGAGTACTGTCTTCAGTTTGGTTACCCCAGTACAAAAAAGATGCAGACAGGCTGGAAAGGGTCCAAAGAAGGGCCACAAGGATGATCAGGAGACTGGAAGACCTGCCATATGAAGAAAGGCTGAGAAAACTGGGATTGTTCAGCCTTGAGAAGAGAAGGCTCAGGGGAGACTTTATCACCATGTACCAGTGCATAAAGGGTGGCTATCAAGAAGATGGAGACTCCCTTTTTATAAGGAGTCACATGGAAAAAACAAGGGGGAATGGCTGCAAGTTGCTCTTGGAGAGATTCCAAATGGAGTCCAGAAGAAAATTCTTTATGATGAGAACAATTAAACATAGGAATAGTCTCCCAAGGGAAGTCGTGGATTCCCTTACATTAGGCAGTTTTAAGACTCATCTTAACAGGGTGCTGAGCCATCTCATTTAAACTGTATTTTTCTATCTTGAAAGGTTGGACTAGATGATCCTCGAGGTCCCTTCCAACCTGGCATTCTATGATTCTATGATAGTTTTGCTCAGCAAGAAACAAATCCTGGCCTGCCCATCACATAACCCAATGGGGCACACACCAATTTCACTGGCATCTTGTCCCAAAGCATCTATGCAACAAAAGCAGTTTTCTAGCTCTGCTGCTCTGAGGAAGCCTTGGACTGGCAGCTCCAAGAAAAGGCAGCTGTATTGCAGACTCTCCGTGCTTCTGCAATATTCTGCCATCAGCCTCCTGCATAGACTCAGAACTGAGCAAGCCTTAGTTCATGCCTTTCCAAAGGCTGCATCAAGCACTGTCTGGAGGCTTCCACTCCTCTGAGAGGCAATTTGTCCCATTTCCTGCTCACACACTTACTCTGCACCCAACTACAACCTATTCCTGTCTCTAGCCAGTTAGAAGGCTGTAGCAGAATGTGCCATTTTTGTTGCTCTTAGTTTTGGATGCAGAAGGTGGTCTTCCAGACAACTCCAACAGTGTTAACAATACAACTGTCTGGCTTGGGAATAAATCTAGGGCTTAGAGACTTAAAAGTCTGACTACTTCTCATCCCCAAATATATCAATCCATAGAGCTTTGAAGTTATAGAAAAACCCCTTATGTTAGCAGGCTGCCAAAGGATACACATATCCACACTGTCAGCATAGCATACAAACTCCAGGTTTGACACAGCCCAGCTGCAAGGTAACCAGCTGAGTCTAAGCCCTGCCTTCACAAGGCTCCATGCTCTGTTCCCAGCTGTGTCAAAAACACAAGCATTCATATTTTCTTTTCCCCTTCCCACTCCCCAGCTAGTGAATCTGTCTGCTGTATTCAGAAATAGGTGCAACAGCAAAGAGCACACAGGAGAAAGCAATAGTGTCTTCCCTGAAGTGTATATTATTGAGTTTCTTCAAAGGATACATCATAGCTTGTCCAATATCACGATTAAGCAATCAATTTGGAGACTATCAATAGATTGCCTTGCTAACTGGAATCAAAGGAGGAAAAAAAAACCCAAAAAGGGACGATCCTTAAAAGACACATGGTTTGCTCCATACTTTACAAATGCTGACCCTGGAATAAACACCATTGAGCAATATCCTAATTGGGCACAGACATCCGTAGGCAGGATATCCCTGAAAGCCCAAGCTTCCATCAAGAAAAGAGACAAATGGTCTTTTAAAGGTAAGGGCAGGAGATAGGGAGAGCTTTTCCCCCATACTATGGCTCCAATGCCCCTGTGCCATACCCCAACTTCCTTTGGCTCATCTTGCAGCTGCAGCCTACTCTGGGCTCTGCCAGCTGGCGCAGTATGGAGCAGAATGTGGACCTGATCCTCATCATCAGAGAGTGTATGTGCATTCCTGCAAATTGCAGAAACACCCACAGCTCTGACCAGGTCACACTCCCAGCCAGAGAGAACCTCCAGTCACATCCTGATGAAGCCCCTTGACTCAGGGACTTCATGCGTATGTCTGATATGGCACAGTATGAGGAGTACAACATGATGTAACTGGAATTGATGAGGTATCTGCATCTCCCCCTTACCCTTGCTGTGCTCCCAGTGTCACATGGGCAGGGTGGGTCATTCACAAGCCAGTTCCCCCAGCCACAGGTGCCCCTTGCACTGGGCCAACCCATGATTTACTGTAAGGCGACATGGTCCCTTTGCACATTGCCACTTCCTATCACTTCTCCATCAGGAGGAGGACGTGTTACTCTTCCATTACCACACTAAAGTAATTTCTGCCTTGCACAATCCTCATACATTTTGCAATTCAGGGGCTTGCACTCAAGCTCAAACTCTGAGCTCTCTGATTCCCCATGTGTCAGTGATATCAAATGCCAGATAACATCATGCAGGGAAATTGCTTGTCCCTTGGAGCAGTCTCCCGAATCTCTATCAGGGCTGACCATTCCAGGCTAAGCTAAGGTGGTGCTCCAGCCTGGGCTGATGGAGCTGGAACAAGGGACAAAGCAGAGTAGAGCAGAGTAGGAAGAGTCTATGTAGATGCAGGGAGGTGGTAGGGAAGCAGAGCAGGATGCAATGCATCTGGGGAACGAGGGATTGCTCCTGCATCAGGCCAAGCTGCAGCGAGCCCAGCCTGCCCCAGGAGCCCTTCAGTAAGCAGAAAGCGGGATCTTTCCTTGGATGCAGGATCTCACCTCAGGAATAGCTGAGCTCTTTCCAGCAGGCTTTGAGGCCACCCTGCTCTTTTATAGACCTTCCCTGCCCCCTAGTGGTTTTACGGGAATTGTGCAAGAGGACAAGCACTGGGAGAGCCTCCTCTACCTCCCCAGCAGGCATGTGGGCATCTACTCTCTGATACTGGCAGCAACCTGTTTTGCAGAGGTAAAGCAAAGCAAGCTGGTTTGGCAGGAAAATGCAGCTCTCTGGGGTGGGACACAGATTCAACCAACACCTGAGGATCTGGGGAGCAAAGACACACGTCGCTCTGCCAGCAGTTAGGGAAGAGAGTAGGACTTCTACTCATTACCTTGACATCTTCCCAAAGATACCCGTGAATCCCTCTTTGAAGCAGTCACTGTACTCAGAGACACATGGCTAATGAGATGGTGAGGAGGGAGCTACTTGAACCTGAAACTTTAGAGTTTGCACTTCCCTCTGTGGTCCAGCATACTTGAAAGGTCTCCGATACACAGCTTAATGTCCATCTCATTGGGAAACTGCAAGCTGAAAAAGCACCTTCTTCCCAGTGGAAGCACAACTGTGCTGACCTCTCACACACCAGAGACCAAACTGTATCGCGGAGATGGTGCAAATCTTGCAACTTGAAGGATTCACTATAGGCAAGGAACAAAAGCCATTAAACAAAATCAGCTTTCTTGGCAAGGGACAGATTTCACTGGGTTTGTAGGGGCTCCTTGCTGGGACTTCTGACCACAATGGCAGAGCATGCCTCACCAGAGTGCCGTGAGTTGGTAGCATTAACCTGGCCTTAGGCTCCTGGTCATGTGTCATCCCAATCTGTGTTGCAGGATCCAACTCTCACCCCATCCTTTGCTGCCACCCTTTTGTGCTCTCTGCACAAGACTGCATATTATGAATCTGTGCTCCATCTCTGCTGTTTATAAGCCAATAAACCACAGCTGGGACTGCTGCTTGTCAAACCCTAGTTTATACAGACATCTAGTGGTCTGGGCTCAAACTCCACCAGTGCCATCAGGCAGCAGCACTAGCTCCATGATTTATTTGCATTGTGTAAGTAAAACCAAGGTGTCACCGTGTCAGACACTGCACACACACAATGAATTGGCATGATCCAAAGAGCTGCCAATTAAATAAGGTCATTTAGGGAGCCTGTGCCACAAACCAAATACTTCCAGACCAATCCAGTGCTCTGGCCATTTTTTTCTGGTCAGTCCTTATGGTAGAAGACAGCACACAACCTGTACGCACTGAGGAGTGACAGAAAACGCAGTGCTACACTTGTAAAGGGAGATTTCAGCAGCAGAGGCCCCCAGGGTGGCATGACTGAAGGCATCACGTACTGATCCAGAACAGGGCCCTCACCTCTGCTGTCCCATGGGCAGCTGTGTTCTGTGGGGACTGCCTCTGAGTACCAGAGCACGGGCCTGAAGCCTGACAGCTTTAAAGAGTTTGTATTTCCCTCTGTGGCCCAGCATACTTGAAAAATCTGTAATACATAACCTAATACTCATCTCATAGGGAAGCTGCTAGCTGAGAAAGCTGTGACCTGCAGGGCATGCCCTAGGCATCATTGTGCTCAACCTTGTCCCCCACTTCCCCACCACCACCGCTGTGACTTTTGGCAGTCATCTTCTGGTGGGATGAAGAGGCAGTGCTGAATTTGCATGGAGGTACATGTCTGAATGCTGAATACTGACAGAGCTTGCTTTAAAGTAATACACACACCATCCTGTCAGATGCTTTGGAATACACAAAACAGCGTCAATCTTAAGTTATTTTTCTACCATTCCACTTTGAGACGAAGATAGCCTAGTCTCTACCCTAAGTGTACCCTGAAGATACTAAACTCAGTCTTATTTCAGAGTCACTGACACAGGGTGGTAGGGAAAGCAGACAGGAGTGACTGAAGGTTTGCACCAGTAAGGGTTCAGACAGTTTACAATCGGACAGCTGGGGGTCACCATCAAGGTACTCAAGGGTGGACAAGAGGAATCCTGAACACCTACTGCTTTGCCAAACAAAGCAGAAATCTCACAGGGGAAAAGCAAGAAATAGTCAAAATGTGCCAGGACTGCCACAGCAGCTAGTGTATGCTAGCCTCTGTGCCCACAAACTGTCTTGGTTTTCTGAAGTTCTGATTTAATGTAAACAATCCCTAAATGGAGAAAGCCAGTCTTCCCATTGCTCCTGCAGGCTGCTATCCTCCCACCTTAGTCTGGATTTCCACCATCAGGCTCTACCCTAGGGCATCCTTGCCTTGTTCTGCACATGAATACCATGTGACTCCATTCCACACATGGCAGTGTGCTACCACAGAGGAAAGGGTTGGAGCACAGGACAGAGCAGGGCAGAAGAGCAGGCAGCCTCTAAGAGCAGCCTAGTGCAAAGCAGGAAAGAGAAAAGCCACCCCCGGGAGGAGGTCCCTGTCTGCTCCATGCAAAGGTGATCCTGTCCCAAGCTGCAGCTGAGGAGCTCGGCTTTTTGATCTCCAGAGCATATTTGAATTTGAGGAGGTGGGGATGCCCCTAAGACTGCTGCAAGCAGCATTTGAGAGGTGTCCCACCACCTCTGAAGCTGAGGAGGTGCTGCTGTTATCAACTGTAGCAAGATTATCTCTTGGTTTCCTGGAGGGGTGATAGTCTGAGTCACTCAGCAGTGGGAGGGTGATTTCTTCATGTGCCTATTGGAGCAGCCTAAACGCGTGGGCAGGATAAACACAATGCAGATGCAAGTGATTATGGGGGCAGGCAGAATCACCAGGAGGATAGTATTTTTCCTACTCGCTTGGGTATGTATAACACTCATCACATCAGCATGAAGATGCTTGTACCTCTCCCCTCCCCTGTGCCAGGGCTGATAAGCACAGTGCCTATGTCCTTTGGTCTATTCCATGCCGTGCTGCCTTGCTGTCAGCATTCCTGTTCTGCCATCCACACACAGCTATTGTCCTTTCTCACTGCCTACCACCCAGCAGGCCTCTCCATACACTCCTCCAGGCACTTCACCTTATCTCAGACTCCCTCTTTGCAGCCTTCAGCCCAAGGACAGGATGAATTGGGGAAATTTCTTACACCAAGTACCACTTTGGGCAGCAAAACACATAGCGAGCTCTGGGCAGGTAGGCAATGCCATCCAGAGGAGCTGCCTGCTTGCTGGGAGGGCAACATTCATTATCTCACAATCTTGATGCCAACCCTCACTCACCAGCAGGACCCACGGCAGAGAGACCAACCCCACCAGACATATGCCCCTTTGGAGGGCAGGATGAGAGACAGCTGCAGAAACCAACTCATGTTTGCTGGTACAGCCCTTCTCCATGCCCTTGCCCTCCCAGAGCACAGCTTTCCTCACTGCTGGGCTGCACCCAAGCCTAAGGTAAAGTTTCTACATGAAGAGAGAAAAGGGCCATATCTCCTTTCTGTCACAGCTCTCCCACTTGCTCCTCCACACCCTCACAGACAAGGGCCTCCTCGTCACCCACCTCCTCACTCTGTGGCTGCTGGAGACTAACTGTTTGGAAAGATCAAAAAATACCCTTCCCAGGACAGCCCAGTAGCTGCAAGTGGTAAACACAACCCTCTACACTACCCAAGGTATCAATGCACTTCTCAACCCACCTGGAACAAAACCATATACATAGTAATAAAGCCCAAGGCATGCAAGAGCTATCAAGAGCTATGCTCTATTGCATCAACCACCCTCACTATTCCTCTGCATACCCGCTGCCTACATACCCAGACGGAGCAGCAGTATTTTCATCAGGAGCAAAGCTCACAATTAGCATTCTACAAATAAACACACCAAGATCAGAAACATTATGTAAAACCTCAGAGGAAAAGACATCACGAGAATATTCTTGTTCTAACAACAGAGTTCCATCTAGCACAAAGATCTTGTATCTTTGGGGGCAATTTCACATCTCCCTTTACCAGCTAACAAGGCAAAGTAAGCCATCAACATGTTTTCAAACAAATACTGAAATAACAGCCTTCTGATGGCTATGAAATAGGAAACATCATGTCCCAAACCTGGTAATACACATGTGTCCCTTGGCAAAAGGCAAAATGAGTAAGCCTGGGCAGTTGTGATGCCTTTGCCTAAGCAGGGAGTTTAGAGGAGGCAAAAAAGGGCTTTGAGAAGAGAGATTGTATTTCTCCGGCTTAATTAAAGAAGCTCACTTAATACATGAGAAACAAAAACTGAGACAAAACTTTGATTGCCACACCTCAGAAGTGCTGTACATCACTTCAGCATGGATGAGAACTTGAGGCATTACAGGATGGAGGAAACACTGCAAGGAAGGAGGTATGAACCTTCCTTATTCAAATCCTTTCAAAAGCCATGCTGGGGACTTACAGAAGGAGGACTCCCACCTTCCTTTGCCATTTTCCAGCCCTGCTGCAGGGAGAAGAAGGCTGGAAGCACACTCAGCTGAGGCACAACAGGGCAAAGAGACAAGGTGTAGAGCGAGTTAAAAGAGCTCTTTATACTCTGGAGCACCAACATGTACCCATTTCTTTTGAAGCTTACTGCTGCTCCATTTTCTAGTCTGGCTGCCAGAGCACAGAGAAGTCCTGTGCTAGAGCAAATGGCCCCTTTGCTGCTAGACCCTGGGTCAGCATTGGTCTTCAGAGGAGGCAGGATGGCTGAGTGGGTAGAGT